>BPTQ01000003.1:168966673-169263161 GCA_019973895.1 Chrysanthemum seticuspe
AGCTCCTCCGGTGGAGCCAGTGTAAACTTCTAACCTCAACCTTCTTCTTTTCCATCACACGGGTAGTGCTGCAGGAGATTACTGTGTAGATGGAACGTAAAGTACTAAGGCAGAGATCTGAAGATTCGAACTTGAAACCCGTCTGCCATTCACCACTACTGAACCAATATCTAAATCTGATGGGCGAACAAAAAGTAAAATGTGGTTAATATATAGGGTACAGAATAGGATGGTAAATCAGTACTTCGTACAGATCCACTACGTCGCTCGTTAGAAACCACAGAACCGGTACCTAAACCAGTACATAGTAACTAAAACAGGTGAAGCGGCACTGTACAATCATTACTGCTCAGTGGGGAATTGGAAACAGCACAGATGGGTATAACGGAAGCTCTTAACAAATCGGGAATTGAGATCACCACCTCTAAACACATTGGCGGTTCGAATACTATCTTATGTACGATACTGACACGCTAACTCACTAGTGGGGCTTTAACTGTGAATCTTATCAACTCTCTAAACTCACAAACAAGGAGAAAGCACTCCACAAGCCGAAACAAAATAAGATCGTATTCCCTAAACATTTGAGTATAAAAGGTCCAAAACCGTCTATAGAAAAATCCTTAGATAGATTGTACCAGATGAACTCCCGTTCATCTCAAATTCACCCCCCTATAAACTATTGTAGTTTATCAGGACTTATAAATCACAGTTAAAGGGGGATATAATGAGCAATAAATATAGTAAATATACTTAAATGCGAACAAAAGGTAACAAAAGGTGAAAGTCCATTTAATGCTCGTAACCTCGATTTCTCTGCGCCTTTATCTTTGTAATGATTTCTAAATAGTGTCATACGGATAAAACTTCTTCTATCATAAGCTTGGCGGTTACACAAATCTCCACCACTAGAGTTAAGGGCTAAACAATTCTCGAAGGCAATATGGGTAGACACGACAAAGGTTAAGGGGTGACTCGTCATTACTAACATGTCACGGCGAAGTGGACAAAATCAATGATACATGACCAAATCCATGGCCAAGACACCAAAGATTGCTCGCTGCATCACCTAGACATGCTTCATGACTAAATGGTAGGATAAGACATGGGATATATAATTGGTGTAAAATGAAAAACAAGCGGGTAGTCTAAATCTATAACCAAGTCATCACCACTTACCGTCTGCCCAAAGTTCAAGCTTAGAAGTCTAGAGACGGAATCATGAAATGCAAGGTAGATGTGTCATTAGAGGACGTCGTGATGGGCACACTACCTTTTCTTCTTCCAACTCCAATCTTCAAATGTGACCGAGGTGGCCTCCTCGATACTAATCAATAAAGCTCATACTATAGTGCTTATAACATCGTACTTTACAATATCATAACTCAATCAACCTTTTTTTTTGAATCAACATAACATAATAACATAACATCCCCCCACTTGAGATGAACAATGGGAATTATGGGGGTCTTCAATGATCTTCATAAATGTTGTCGATGAAAGCGTGATTTCCAAATCTTTCCACTCGAACCTTGAACTTAGGCAAATGATGACTTCCCAATCACAGATAAAGACTACAGGGTAGGCTAAGGTGTATAGGTGTAACGAAACAATATATTGGGTTGACAAAATGAAAGGAATGGCTCAGAAGGGTGTATCTAGGGGTATCTTGCACTAAAGGGGGGGGGGGTGCAACAAAAGGGTTTCACACGGGGGTCGAAAAGTCGAGGTGACTAATCGATAGACTCACAACGGCAGGCTGTTTGGGTAATAATCCTATAATATTTCCTTCTAAAACTGAAAAGTCCAAATACATCGAGCTAACTCAACATACCTCGTCTATGGTCTCGAAATGATGCAAATGCCAAGCTCTAAAGTTTACAAGCTATCGACACACTCATAATTTGGTGGATTTGGGGTAAAATATAGGAAATGGATAAGGCTAATCTCACCATGTAATGTCAAGGGTTGTATGTGCTCGGCTAAGGTCTAATCTAGTTAGGTTCGGAAAAACATGTCAAAATTTTAAAAAATGGCATAATTTTTCAAAATAAACTAGAAAAATGAGGGCGAAATAAAGTTCAAGAGATAATTCTACTCCCGTCCCCCCACTTGAATTGTACAAAGTCCCTTTTATACTAGGCATTAAACTAAAGGTGAAGAGAAAGGTAGAATTAGAGCGAGAACTTCCCTGAAATTTGCTCCAAAAAGAAGAAGGCCCACGAAAAAGAATCGTGCCTTCGTTTAAGCGTCATGAGCAAACTTCAATCCCTGAAATCACAATACCGACAAGCATAATTCTAAAAAGAAAAAAATAAAATGAAAAACAAACCTAACTCACTTTCGTAGGAATCACGGTTGCATTTAGCGAATGCAACAAGCCTTTTAAACCACTTGGTGTCCCAAGTGGACGAGTGAAGTCTCGTGAGGGTTTACAGGGAACACCTACAAAGTTCATTTAAAAACTAATACAAGGTTACTGTGTTTTAAAATGAAAGAATTAAAGCAAAGGAAAGTTACGTCGTAACTACTATGAGGGAGTTACGCCGTAACTGGCAAAACCTGGCATGAGCTGTCAAGCGAGTAGTTACGGCGTAACCACTGAGATGGTTTTACGCCGTAATTGGTAATGCGTCAAGAATTTTGCTGCTAAAATGTTGGTTACGGCGTAATCACCAATATGAGTTACGCCGTAACTCTGTTCAGATCAGCAACTGCAGCAGCAATTAGTTCCTCGTTTCCTGAAAAAATGGTTAGAAAACACAAAACCCAACAGAAAGGAAATAAAAACAAAAGAAAGGGATAATTCGGGTTGTCTCCCGAAAGAGCACTTTTCTTTATTAACAAGTCTTTAAGTTAGAATCAGAGCCGCGGGGCTACCAGTGCTTGTTGGTCATTTCGTGGACATGGCAGTCTCCACGCTGGATCCAACTTACCAAATTCTCATCCCTTTTGTAGTCATTTCCCAATTCTAAACAGCCTAAGTAGAAACTTTTGATTTTCTGGTGGGGGTGATCAATGCCTTTTTCTTTGTCTTCCTCACTGATATCAAGTAAAGGTCGAGCTTGGCTTAACTGCCTCTTGGTCCAGTTTCTAAAGTTCTTGATCGTTCTTGGCATCTTGAAAATAGTCTTGTAATCGTTAATCTTCAACCATACTAATCCTTCTTTTTCATTTTTATCTAAACCAGACATTTCCTTAAAAGGCCTTCCTAAAATAACTCCCGTAAGTCCATCCTCCACAAATTCACTTACGTCGTCTAGAACCATAAAGTCCACCAAGAATGAATGGGTCCCAACAAATACATGGATGTTAGTTGCAAACCCAAGAAAATTATTTCCCTTGTATTCTAATTCTTTCTTCATAACTTGGTTGTAGCACTCCTTTGACATGATATTGACTGGGGAAGTCGTGTCAATAAATGGGTGGAAGTCGATGAACCCGATTTTGCATGAGATTTTAAGATAATAGGGGTTTCTGTGATGTATGCGGGTTCCTACCTCATGAAATTTAGGTTGAAGTGGCTGCGAAAAAGTCTTAACAGAGTTATCTTGCCAATGGGTCATCTCAACATCACTTGAGAGGTCTTCAGCACTCAATCCTACGTCATCTTCTTCAAAATTCATGAAAACATCAAAATCTTTCCCCGAGTCAAACTCTCCAAGGTCTGGGGGGTCGCTAAGAAATTTTTCTAAAGCTTCACCAAAATTGCCTACTGGGTCAATTGCACATACCTTCTCCGGGGTAGACAAATTTTCATTAGGTCCGAAAGTGGCAATTTCTCCATTAGCTTCAAGAGTCAATTTTCCGGCAAAGACATCCACCTTAGTGTGAGCAGTGGCGAGCATGGGTCTTCCTAAAATGACTGGTATCCTGTTGTCTTCCGGAATGTCAAGAATCACAAAATCTACTGGGAAAAGGAATTTCTTAATTTTCACCAACACATTTTCAACAATTCCTAATGGTGATTGCATAGATCGATCAGCCATTTCAATTTTCATCTTGGCCGGCTTTAAGTTACCAATTCCCATACGCAAAAACATCGAACGAGGCATTATGCTTATACTAGCTCCAAGATCTGCTAGGGCATTACACATGTTTAGACTCCCGATATAGCAAGGGAGAGTAAAGCATCCTGGATCTTTTTCCTTTTGTGGTAGCTCGTTCCTCAAAACCGCTGAGCATCTTTCGTTGAGGCGAATAGTCTCATCATAACTTAATCCCTGCGCAATATCATGACGATTAGTATTAACAGAATCATTAGTAGGAGGGTTTACCAGCAAAGTTTGGTCCAGAAGTGATTGTCTCTCCATGCTGATTTGTCGCTTAACTTTTTCCGAAAAGGTCAAAGGTTCTTCGAGGATAGTTTCTACAGTGTGGAAAACTTCCTCCTCCTTGGCTACTAAATAATCGGAGATAAGCTTCTGAACATGAACTAACATTCTTTTCCAATCTTTTAATCCTATCATCGTGCATTTTGAGAGAAGAAATTGTATTATCCACGAATGTCCTCATCAATTTTTCAATCCTATCATCTCGTTCTCTAGATTCTCTGATGTGGTCGAGAATTTTTCTTTCAAGATCGCTCTCGATTTTGGTCCCAAACACGCTCTTAACCTTTTCAACCTTTCATGCTTCAGCCTTCTCTTTCCATCCTTCGTTTTTTTAAAATTTTCCCGTAATTGTATTCTTGCTTCGTTATCGTCTTCATTACCTTATGATCGAAATTATCTCTTGGTCCGTACCCTGTATCCATGTGCCACTTGTAGCAATGTTCAGAATCCGCTGAATACATTCCAAGGCCTGATCAGGAGTCATGCTAAGAATAGGTCTTGGTGAATCGAGAAGTTCTCGTGTTCGCTCATTAATCCCACGATAGAAGACGTATATGATCTGATGTTTGTTTAAATCATGAGTAGGGCATCGATAGAGAAGCTCATTAAATCTTTCCCATGCTTGGTAAAGCGTTTCTTCTCCAACCTGAACGAATTGATAGATTTTCCCAAGAAGCTTGGCTATTTTTTAAGGAGGGTAAAATTGCAAGACGAATTCTTTTCTAAGTTTATCCCATGCTCCTTTACAATCGTGGGGGAGTTTGTTATACCATCTTTTCGCTGTCCCAGAAAGAGTCATAGGAAAAATCCTTGCAGTGACTGAATAGCTTGGAGTACCTCTGAAGTTGAAAAGAGAGGAGAAGTGGAGAACTTCTTCTACGTGGTTCTGAGCGTCCTCATCTTTGTTTCCAGAAAACTCAAGTTCATGTAACTCTCGAATAATATGCTCTGGAATAAAGTATTTTTCAGTGTGAGAATCTTGAGTAAAGCTTCGCTGGCAGTTCTCATTCGGTCGCTCTAAATACTGCTCCATAGTTAGGTCATCGATATTATTTTCATTGATGACCTCCGGTTCTGCGTCCGACTGGTCAGACTCGTAAAATGAGAAGATGTTGTGAATAGGAACCGGAGAATAGATTTTCCTTTTTCGAAATTGCTTCTTCGGGTCAGCAAATGGGGTAGCCAGAAAAGGCCTCGAGCTGCGAGTCTTGTATCCTGACATTATCAGAAAGAAAATTAAAAACAGACTTAATATGAAATCCTAAAATAGCTCCCCGGCAGCGGCGCCAAAAACTTGATGCAAGTTTGACTGACCAGGTCTTCATATTTATAGTGTCTCGCTATACTTATGGTCTACCCTAGTGCACTAATGAGCAGTGTACCCGGTCGCGTGTAGTGTAGTAAATGGTAAAGCCGAGGTCGTCCCAAGAGCTATGTGTGTTGGATTATTACTAAGTCTAATTGTCACAGAATAATAATGGTTTCAATAGGGATTTAATTAATTAAACTACTAATCTAGAATAAAAGCAGGTAAATGGATAAAGGGAAATCAATAGAGGAATAGTGGTGCTAACCTAGTCAATCCTCCTAGCTAGTTATGTCTACGTCTACCTACTTCAAATTACTTCAGGTGGGGTCAAATTCGAGAGGACAATATTTGGTCAATTCACCCTAACCTATCAGCAAAGATGCCACCACAGGAGAAATCAGGCGCACCGTCATAAGTCCTGTTGTTCCTGCTCCCCTAAGCCGAGTCATTAAGTACCGCTACATGCTAGATTCAAAATAGTGAGTGACTTCTCCCTTGGAAACAGCTCCGTATGCTCCCCTAGACATGCCTTGAGCTTTTTCCCACATTCTCAGAGTGTTGTGTGTGGAATGGGATGATTAGAAATGCTGGAATTCGTGGGGTATTTATAGGCCAGGTCTGGGTTACGGCGTAACCAATATAGGAGTTACGCCGTAACCTTCTATTTCTTCGTAAATGCACTAGATCTGCTAGTTATGGCGTAACCTTATTAATGGTTATGCCGTAGTCTTCAATAAACTCGGTTACGTCGTAAGTGAAGCAGTAGTTACGGCGTAAGTATCAGCAGTGTGGAACCTCTTTTGACCTAATGGAGTTACGTCGTAACCTTTGGGAAGAGTTACGCCGTAACCTCTTGATAAGTTGGTATTCAGGGTCACGCAATAGTTACGGCGTAATGTGAGAGAGGAGTTACGCCATAACTTTTTCAAAATAGGCATACTCTGATAAATCTTTAGTAATGTTTCCATTTCCGCGTCTCTTTAGCTCCAATGCTCGGAATTTACCTGAAAGTGGAAAACAATGGAAAAGAAGCGTAAATCCATATAAATGATATAAATAACGAGCAATATCGGGAGAAATTAACATTAAATATTCAGGACTATTTGATGTTATCAGGTAAAATCATTTCTTGATATAGGAAGAAGTCTCTCATGTGGTTTATCAGATTCAAGGTCAAAGAGAAGTGGTCAACAAGACTTGAGTCATATACCCATTATGTCTGATCACTTAACTTCATTAACAAACGATGAATCACTGCCTTTATTAATGGACGGGTCTCAAGATAGTGCAGAAAATCGGTCTGCTTGGGTTCATAATTATTCAGGTGAGTTAGGTCTTTATGTTGATAGCTTATTAGATAATGAAATAGACTCTGATCTCGCTTCAGAAGCTTGATCCCACAACCAACGACACGAGATTAGGAACCAAAATCTCACACAAAAGTATATGCCATGAACGTTTTGTTGGATTATGAGAGTTGGATAGGCTAAAATACGCTAAGGGTGTGTGAGCCTATTGGGGGCACACACGTTAAATACGAGAATACGTTAAACATTTAAATGCTCAAGTATTGACCCGACTTTGACCCAAGAAACACTAGACCCGATTTGCACTTACCCCAAGCCCATGTGGCCGGTCCATGGAGAGGTTGTGGGGGTGGGTTTCGGCCTAGTGTAGTTATGAATGAATATGGGAAGTAAGCTATCTTGCTGATCAAGTTTGAGCCCATGTGTGCTAGGGTTTTTGAGGCTATATAATCACCCTTACCCTAGCTCATTGTACACGTAAGATACATACTATTCACAGCAGGAAAACACACTTGGTTCTCACCTTTTCCAGCTAATTACAACCCTAATCGCTATTAGGGTTTTTGATCCGACTTTCCCATATTTTAACCTTAACTTGCATTGTCGAATCCAAGATTTGTTCTAAGGTTTATCTTGGTGTTATTCTTGGCACTTCCTGGTCGAAAGAGAAGCCAAATGGTGTTTGTTTTGATTCGTTTTCTTGGGTGGCAAAGGGCAGAACACGTCGGGTAGTTACACCCGATATCGAACAGAACATATCAAGGTTCTCGGACAGATTTGATCTTGGGTTTTGTTGTATTTCTCGGACACAAGCTACTGTAGATTTTTTGGGTTTTGGCTCGAGGGTTTAAGCTTATACAAAGGGTTGTTTGTTAAACATGACACGACTAACATATCTAGCGTATTCGGGTTACGTGTTTGTGCGAGCACTCGTAGAGGTAATCGCGTTGATTACTTGGCTTCTTGTTTGATAACTTATGGGTGACTACGAGGGTTAGTTTTCTTGTTTCCTTTTATACTTCCTTTGTTTATTATACGTGTTAACATGATTACTTAAACTAGATCCATATTTTGCTGCGTACTTGTAGTGTTAAATGGTAAACATGATTATAAAATCCCAACATGTTTCATGATCTAGTGGGACAGAATTTAGCAGTACAAGCTCTGTCAAATGCTATAGCCAAAAATAAAGTTGGTTTACTTTATGTATTTTATGGGCCCCATGTCACTGGAAAGACCTCGTGTGCACAAATATTTGCTCGAGCGTTAACTTGCAAATCTTTGGATCATCCAAAACCATGCTGGTATTGCAATTCTTGTGTAGCACACGATATGGGGAAAATTGGAGTGTAAGAGAAGTAGGCCCTATAAATAATCTCGGGTACAAAGGTATTATGGAAATGATTGAAGATATGATTGTTTCTCATAAACCTTCAAAGTACCGAGTGTTCATAATTAATGAATGTGGTACATTTCCTCCAGAATGGTGGAGTGCGATATCTAAGGTTATTGATTGAGCTCCTAGGCGTATGGTTTCAGTACTTGTTAATTCAAGTATTGACATTTTGCCACATATAATAATGTCCAGGTGTTAGAAGTTCTTATTCCCAAAGTTGAAAGATGTGGATATTGTACGCTACAGTGGATTTAAAATAAAGAGGACTTTGTAATTGATAAAGATGCGCTAAGCTTATAGCCTCAAGATCTGATGGATCATTAAGGGATGCCGAAATGACACTGGAGCAACTAAGTATTCTTGGGCAAAGAATAATTGTTCCTCTCGTTCAAGAACTGAGTCTTCTGTGGCCAACAATAATAACAAAAGAAAAAATCCCCAGATTGTTGGTTTTATGGAAAAAATTAGTAGTCGTGAGTTAGGATCGAACTCGAGACCACGGGATTGCACATTTACGTATGAGAATTAAAGTTATAATAATTAAATATAAAATGCTATATTTAGTTATTATTTACACGAAACGTATTACGAACGTTAAGTAATTAAACGTAATGGACTAACGATCGTTAAATGTTAAAGGAAATGACTAAAATGAAATTAGAAGTCAAGAGGGTTCTAGCATCCCTTGGGGATTACAAACCGATCGGCAAAGGGGGTTTCCAAACCCAATTCTAACCTAACTTGGACACTAAGTTTTTTTGGGTATAAATACGAGGCTTAGGGTATTCATTATTTACTCTTGTACACATAAACCTAAAACCTAAGTTGTGTGTTTTCTCTTTAATTCCATAACGGATAGGATCTAAACCCTAAGGGTTCGCTCCATTGTTTTTTCCTTAAAGCAAACGTTTTGTGTAATTAAAACTAGTATTACTTAATTTGTTATAGTACGTGTGTAAGAACGTGGTACTTACATACTATTGTAAGTATCTTGGATTGAATTGCAAAAACGGTAAGGGGCAATTCACATAATCCTATAAACCCTAATTAGGGTTCATCTCAATTGCTAGTTTGGGGATTGATTCTAGTTTAGCTAGAATCAAAGGTACGCATACTTTTATGTTTATGTTAATTAATCATTTATTATATATTCTTATACGCTTTCGCGTGTATCTTTGATGTTTATTGTGTTTTATATATGATTGTCATGTTATTAAAATTCAACACAGATCACACATAAAAAAAGAGCGGATTTGATGGTGGTGGTTGTGTGACGGTAGAGGGTAGCGATGGTGGTGGTTGTATGATGGTAGAGGGTGGTGGTGGTGGTGGAGGGTGGTGGTGATGGTTGTGTGGTGGTAGAGGATGGTGGTGATGAGAACTCAAAATAAAATTAAGACTAATATACACCATTGGTCTTTAAACTTGGCAAAAAGCGTCACCGTGCATCGTAACTCTGATGTTTCGTCGCCAGTAGTCCAAAGGATGGGTTTTTTAGACCAAACTGGTCCCTTGACCCGTAATGCCAAGGTCAACGTCCATTTTGTGTTATTTTGTTGATTGTATAATAGACCCATACACATTTATATCATACCTTAGTTAAATGTAACTTGTTGATACAAATATCGTTCAAAAACGTTATTTATATTTTACTATCTTTACCTTGTTTTGTTATCGACAAGAGTAAATTTCATTTTTGCAAAGTATAAAGCTTGTCAAGATTTCCAGATATTATTACAAGCTTTTCTTAAATAGTTTTCAACATTAAGCATTAGCATTTTATCATTTTTGAATAACTACATATCAATCTACATTATTAGCTTTCTAAATTAAAATGTGTCGCAACATTTTAGATCAATCATTTTTAGTTACTTTAAGTATTTACTTATATAACATGTAAATTCTAAAAATGGAAAACTACATATTATATCATGTCTTGCATCACCTTAGAAATCCTTAGAAGATTTCTTGAAATATTTTGTTTAGATATTCACTCAACATATCTTGCATATTCTTGGATAGATTTGGTAAGATCCTTGTTAGACTTGCGGAACCAAAATTTATAAAGGGCGGAACCCTTTTTTTGGTTCCGTCCAGTCCGTGGTCTTCTGATCACTTGGCCTATAAATAGCAAGCCAACCCAAGTTGTTTTCTTATCTCTCAAAAG
This sequence comes from Chrysanthemum seticuspe, assembly GCA_019973895.1. Lineage (NCBI taxonomy): Eukaryota > Viridiplantae > Streptophyta > Magnoliopsida > Asterales > Asteraceae > Chrysanthemum > Chrysanthemum seticuspe. Next base: position 168,977,187 of record BPTQ01000003.1, read on the forward strand.
CATAAAACACATACATTCTCTCATTCTGTTACATCTAACTCAGTTTTATTTCATTTTAGTGATCATCTTTTGTAGCAAAGAAGATCAAGGCATATTCAAGCTTCAATGAAAAGTTATAAGTCTTGTTTGTTTTGTTGTTGTGTGAATTGTTATTGTTCATACATTATTTTTGTACCAAACCATCTTAAATCTATGAGTGTGATCGGTTAGTATTTTAGTCCTTAAAATACACAGTGTGTTGGGAGTGGTTGTACCCTTGTAAAAGAACTTGACGTCTAGCTTTGTGTCGGAAATATTGTGTAAGCGACGTATAAAGATTTTCTTCGCCAGTTAAAGGAGCTTGGTGATGTTACCTTTTAGTTGATTATATTCACTTGTATTTTTGATAAATGCTAGTTTTATTAGTAATGAATTGATGTTTATTTGTTTAGGGCATCATTCTAGCATTAGCAGCAGTATTTCCTAGTGTTGAACAAAGATATTGTTTGAAGCACATCCATGGTAATATGAAATTGCAATGGAATGCTAAAGCATACAAGGAACATTTGTGGAGATGTGCAGCAGCAAGAACCGTCCAAATATTTGAGGCAGCCATGCTGGCATTCAAGAGGTTTAGCGAACCTGCCCATGCTTGGCTAAGTAAGATACCACCAACCCATTGGTCAAGGTCGCATTTTTCAGGTACTAACCAAATCTATGTCTAAGTGTACATCTTTTGTTCTACAACATTGTTCAACACTGTTGTTTGTAGAACTCAAACATGTTGTATAAATGTGTAAGGAGGGCTCATTCTGATGTGTTACTTAATAACATGTGTGAGGTGTTCAATGAGAAACTATTGGGAGGTAGGCACCAACCCATCATTACTACTTTGGAATACATTAGAGAATATTGTATGAAAAGAATAGTGAATGTTGTGAATGTGATTCACAAGTGTGTCGGACCATTAACACCAAAGGTAACACTCATGTTAGACTTGATAAAGAAAGAGGCTTATAAGTACACCGTTTTACGGGTTGAAGGAAATAAGTATCAGGTCAGTGGATGGGGAGATAAGTGTTTTGTGAATGTTGAAGCTAGGGCTTGTACATGTAAAAGATGGGAGCTTACAGGTATGCCATGTAAACATGTTGTTGCTACCCATAGGTATATGAGGTTCAATGGAATGAAAGTAGAATCTGTTGAATCATGGGTTCATCCATGTTACTTGCTTAAGACTTGGGAAGAAACTTATAAACACTACATCCAGCCAATAAATGGTTGTCAACATTGGAATAAGTCACAAGTGCCTACAAGCATTCTTCCACCTAAACATCATAAACCATTAGGCAGGCCACGAAAGAAAATAACTAGGGCTTTTACTGAAAATGATAATAGTGTCAAAACCAGTAACTTGTCACAGTCTAGTAAGAGTGTGGTTTGTGGTATATGTGGCAATGCTGGACACAACAAGAAAACATGTCTTGGGCAAGGAGGTTTAACAGGAAGTCAAGGCAATACACAACAGTCTCAAAAAACAGGTTCATCCCAGCCAAAAGTTATAGCAAAGAAGAAGGCAAAGGTTACAAGTCACAACTTTGAAGGAAATGAAAAACCTCAACGTCAAACTGATGCTCAATCTCAAGTTGATGCTGCTTCTGGTGGGTCTCCAAAATAATTTTGGACTAAAACCAAGATTATAGCAGCAAAGCTGTCTTCACCACAAAAAATGTTGGTTAAGCATATGAAAGCCAATGTTTTCCATCGAATATGTATTCTCCTAAACATTATTTGGTGTCCTTAAACAATGTTTGTTTTTTAACTTTGTAGACTACAAAATTTTATGCATTTGGAAATATATCCATTTGCATTATGTATGAAATCATGTCATGTTAGTCTGTGGGTAAAATTGTGTTTTAAATGTATTGATTTGCCACTGTACCCATTTTTACATATTGTTACAAGTTCATACGCATATTACCTGTTGACTTTGACAAAGTCAATTACTGTTCACCCAACTATTATCACAAACAGCAATGAAGAATAAAAAATGGATGAACAACACCATATCAAATTTATGTTGATACTCAAAGCTGGTGTCTGTTCATCCATCTCTGATCATTCATCCATCTTTGATACTTGTATATGTGTTATGAGTTTGATCATTTTACTAAGGTGTGGTTTGAATTGGATAATATTTGTGTGGCAACTGATGTGGGTTTGATAATTTATTGGGGCAAGGACTAAGTATTAAAGGCATAACATTAAAAGGACTAAAGCATACAAGTAATACTACTTGTACTGTACATCAACCCATGACTTTTTACAAGTCAATCATCACCACAAGACTAATTACAGAGACCCTAGCACCGATTCAAAAGGCAAAAAACCACCGACATTGTAAACCCACTAAATAAACCATATACAAACGAAAATGATCAGTATCCAGGAGAAAACACAGAAGTTCCTTAAACGGCATATTTTCTCCTTCTCAAGAAGGAGTTCAGCTAGGGTATCTTGTTGAGTAGCCTCTAGCTCTTTGGCCATGGCGACTGCGTTGACAGCCTCCATTGTATCACCGATGAGGGCTGCTTGGCATTCTTGTAATGCCGCCTCATTTCGGTGAATGTGCCTCTGCAAGTAGAGGATCACCTCCCTTGCTCTCGTTGTCAGTGGTGGATCCAACCATCCATTGATAGGACATCTAGATCCCTAAAAATTCAGAAATCAAACGTTTGGAAACACTTAAAAGCTTAAACCAAGATGAAACTATAAACATAACATGTTAAATTAAAAAAAATACAAGCACTATTATATAAAGACTAGACAACCTCAACAGGACAAGCAAAGTAACGCCTGCCAGCGTTGACATTGTTCTAGTAGGTCTTTACTACCGCCCGCCTAGCATAACCACACGCACCATTATTACAACTTGATCGGAATTATTTAGGATAATATTTTTTTTGGAAAAGAGACTTTAGGGATGAGTGGTGAATAAGATTTGCTTTTATTAGCCACTAATTACTGTAGCGCCCACAGAAAAGAGTATACCACACGCTGTTTGATTAAAATATAGAAATAAGGCAATGACAATTGTACCCTTGGACTAAAGACAAAGCAAACGGCAACGGACGTGGTTGACTAACAGAAAAATGGTCAAATGACCATTTTAGACTATGGAACTTGGAAAAATGACTGCCGGCGATAAAAATCCCAACTTTCAACGTGATGCGCAGTTACACGATTAGGGACGAACCGTGTATTTTACTCAAATTATTTTTGTGAATATAATATTAAAATTTATTATTATTATATTATTATATTTTAGTAAAAATGAATGTTTTTATTATTGTATTAATGATTTATATTAATATACAATTATTATATAATAATTTTAATTATTACTAAGTTAATAGTAATGTTACTATTCAATTATAATTTCAATTATTGGATTTTTATTAAATTGTTATTATCATTAATAATTTCATAATGAATTACTAATTTTAAAATATTTTTGTATATTTTAGTTTTTATATTTTTTGAATTACATATAGTCATCAGCCAACTAGCCAACTAAATAAAATAACAGATTTTGTCAATTACAATTCAACATATTACAATTTCAAACACATTCCCATTCATTCAATTTACAATTTTTTGGACAAATTACAATTTATTCAAAACATTTTACGAACCAAACACCCTCTAAATTAATTTTTGAAAGCAAATGATAAAGGAATCCATAGAAGTATAACTTATTTTGAGCAAAGCATTTCATAGATAGAACAAACCACATAGACCAATACAGCTACAAACATTACAAGAAAAAATATAAATAAAGCAAGAACTAACAAGGAGGAAAAAGAGAACATAACCCTAAGAAAAAACAAAAATCACCAAAGATAATCAACCCTCATGTTGTTAAATTAGCAATATCATCATACATCCCCTAGGTATAATCACCCAAAAATTTCAGTTATAAATGGCATTCTTCTTTGACCACCAACTAAAAATCCGCAAAAGGGAATTGGATCGCATATTATAAAAATATTTGCACCTTACACTTCAGATTTAGTTTCTATAGTGGCATGAAACACCTTATTTACAAGTACGTAAATGTCCGGATTCGAACTCGTGACCACGGGATTGCACACTTTACGTATGAGACTCAATGTTTAAATAATTAATATAAAATATTATGTTTAATTATTAAATTCACAATAAACGACTAAACGAGCGATAAGCACTTATCGAAAGTGACTATTGGTCGTTAAATGTCAACGGGATATGAAGAAAAGTAAACAAGCCAAGAGACGGTTTTAGGAACCTTCTTTTGGGCTAATTTTTGGCCGAAACTATGGAATCCCACATCGGAAACCATAGTAAACATGACATCTACCATAAGGCTATAAATACATCCCCATGTATTCATCCTTTGGTACACTTGATTTCATTAGAAGGCCAAACTTCTTCTTTTCTTCCCTCTTATTCTTGGTCGACGAGTGAATCCCCATTGTAAGGGATTTACGAGTGACCTTGAGCATAACAAGGTGTTTGGTTATTGTATTGTGATCAAGAACTAGCATTCGCATCGAATCGCTAATAGTACGTGTGTACAAAAACGTGGTGTAACACACTATTGTTACATCAATTGGTTTGAATTGAAAAACGGTAAGGGTCAATTCGTTAAACCACATAAACCCTAATTAGGGTTCTTGAATTGAAGAGATCTACCAATTGCAAGAGGTACGTTACACATCTTTCAGTTAATTAATTATTGTTATGATCTTTAGTCTTCCGCTGTGTACTCTTGATGTCTTTATGTTTTATTGTATTTTATATATCATAAACTCAACAGTGGCATCACGAGCCTTGTATAACAAGTAATTAATTACTGAAACACATAAATAAAATAAACATGTTGTGTTATTATTTGTATGCGTAGATCTAGGGTTTGCAAAACCTAAACCCTAATTTTGAGGGGGGGGGGCTTTTTTTGGTGCCCTAATTAGGGTTTTGTAAACTATTGTTTTAATTGGATTAGAAACCCTAAGATGCATGCAACTTTATGTGTATATGCGTAACTTTGATTTAATTGCATTAATTGTTAAGTGTAATTTTATGTCCATGATAAATATCTGCATGTTTTATCATGGATCTGCTTTTATTGTATGTCTTTCATGTTTAAGTGATATACACTAAATTATGATAGATCTAAAATTGGGGAAGACCTCAATCATTATTAATTGGTTATTAATAGGATTTATCAAAACCGTTTGCATGTGGATATTTGATATGCATGACCTTTATTTGTTATGCATTCATTGTTTATTTGTTTAATTTTATAAATACTTGCTTGTTTGTGTTTTGTAACAAGGGTATTTTAATAAGAAAAATAAACTGACCTAAACAATGGTGAAACATGTATTTTATGAGCAAGAGTAATCATAATCGTTTAACTGATTGATGACTTTGGTACAAATGGTCTGAAAGGCTCACCCATGAGAATGAACTAATAAAAGGGGTTTAAAGAAGTGCGCACAGTCACACTGAAAGGATGTCTAAGGTTGTGCTTTAGCGCGTACCTGGTCCTCTGCCCTCTGTAAGTTCTAATGGAGCTACTTAGTAAGCCATTAAATGTGCAAGCTCATCTTAAGGGCGAATTAGTTTTAATTCCATGCGCTACTTCGGTGGTAATTATCCGAAACACTAAGTGTTTACACTTATGCAAAAGTACGGTATAATGGATGATAATTAACACTAAATTCCTTGATTGGTGAATCCAATACCTCAATTAAAGTTTGATGATGAAAAGCTTATACATTAAAACAAGATATAAATGTTTTAATAAAAACTATGCTACAAAGATGAATGCATGACATCTTTGTACATATTTGATTTAAAATCAAAACTATTACCCTTTAATTTAAGTTATATGCCATCCAACGAAACGGAAACACCTAAGATTACTTTCTATTTGCGTGAGAACGTGACTTAGATCTTAATAAAAGGGTAAAATGTCCACGTGTCGTGAGAACGGGCAAGGACGATTTTGCAGTTTCTTAAGTTGGATAACTTAATTGAGCTTTGTAGTGAGAACTGGCAACTCAAGGCATAAGATGGGATAAAACATGTTTACATGGCAATTGAAATTGGCTATATGTAAATCCCATAAATCTAGGAATTGCAATTGAAATTGGAAATTGAGCAAAAGCTCTACCACTTTGTATAAGGTTCATTACTAGCAGATCAACTGACGTGATGAGATTATGACAATTTGGATCCTAGTTTTCAATAAATATTAATTGGTTATATGAATATGAACCTTGGGTATTTAATTGTTTGTTGAAAAGGAAAATTATCGAAAATACTAAAATTGAATTTTGTAATTCTTTTGAATGTATAAATGCAACATTTAACCGTAAACGAGTTTTAGTCTTTGATCAGTAAATTGATCCATTCTGCTTTCAAACAAATGTTTGATCGAGAATAATTTACCGAAAAGACAAACAAAGTCTCTTTTCCATGGGAGAAGCATGAAACTCAATCTTATTCCTTTTCATGAATGAGAAAGGTATAATAGGAACATTTGAATTGTCTAAATTCTAAACGTAACTCATAGCAATGAATTGCACATCTTATTTTCCATAAAGATTTCATTACCTTCATTTGGTGAATGAATCCTTTTGTAACAACATGAATGTTGGTTAACTGGAAAATATGTATGTGAGTTACTAAATTAGAAGCTAGACTAATTACCGCGAAAATTGGTAAAAGGCAAACTAGCATATTTTATCTAGTTGTTTTGCTTTAGCCTTTAAAGGTGCTACATACCAGTATGGGGATGGTAGGCCTGTTAAGGAAGAAATTGCATACCCAATTTTTCGAGTTAATAACATTGATGGATAACCCATCATTCATTGAGTAGAATACACCTTTTAGTACCTTAGTAATGATTACGTATGGTTCTTCAAAGGTGTAGGAAAGTAAGAAGCAAGCAAGTTGTTTTCACTGGTTATGCAACACTTACAATGTTGTCAGATTCAGTGGGAGCATTTGTGTTGCATTACTGAATAAGAAGTTGTTTAATTGATTTCTAATTCAGTGGGAGCTACAAACCTTATTTCCTGTGTAGTAATCCAGATTATCTTCAAAGATAATTACTTTCCAATTGTAGGCACTTATGGTTTTCAAGGATTGTCATGTGCGTTTCCTTACTAAACAATATAGTCCTACATCTACTTGTTATATCTATGACACAAATCATATTAATCAAATAAACAAACATGTATCGTGTTGTTTATCTGCTACATGATGTTGTTCCATGCACAAGTGGGAGAAATCTTTATTGTGTGCAAGGTACAACACATATAAATATGATTTAAATGGATTCTCTTGATTGCAAGGTAAGAGAGTTACGTTCTAATAGGAATTATACATTTTAATGTGTATGATTGCCCTATTAAGAACATGTGTCAAGATGATAACAAATACTACTTTAATTATTTATGTCATTCAATATTTAAGTAACACTTGTAATTACAATTTACGTTACGTGAGAACGTAAACTAGATTGTAGCTCAAGGTAAAATATCCACGTGTCGTGACAAAGAGCATGGATGATTTTGCAGTTTCTTACGTTGAACTTTTTCATGGAATGACATCATTAAATGAAGTAATCTAATACTACTTTGATTTTAAGTATTCGTTGAATGACTTAAATATATGTAGTAAATATTAACTTGAAATTATTAATTGAAACCCGAGGTGGTGTTCATAATTACTTTAATTATACATGTTTATGACTTCTTTGTAAAGTCACAAACATAAAGTCTTTTAATACGAGACTTACAATATAAAGTAAGACGTTAACTTGCTATGTTTTAAGACATATGCATGAAGTCAATGAGTTGATCAATGACTTATAACGTATAGTGGGATTATAACTGATATGTCTTTTGACTTTGTCAAAAATACTTGTGTTATAATACATGCAATTGACTTGGTAATTCTATTGTACCATTAAGTTTTACTTTGTTGATAAATAGATGAGCCAAAGAGTAGATGGTTATCTTAAATATTGTTAGATTATCTTACAATATTAATTCTAATGAAATACCATAGTTTTATGGTATGTTCAATTAGAAGAATCAAAATCTATTGGCATGTTTGATTCAAGATAACTATAGTTTCTTCCAAAAGTTATCAAGGTTAGTAGATTGAGTATAGATTGAATATACTCAATAAGACTCCAACCTAGAAGATTGATAAGACACCATTTGTTTATGGAATGTGATGAATCACATTATGTCTTATAAATGAAGTTCTGAATTTTGTTAAACTACTTATAGAGTGAGTTGTAACAAACTAATGTTAGGAACTGTCAATGTTTTTTTGTAATATCCCAAAAGAGAACAATGTATTGTTGCTCTACTTGCTAAAATATTTAAAGGTAATCTTTAAATTTTTTAAAAGGCAAGTGGGAGTTTTGTTTAGATCTTGAAAGATTGAATTACAAAATACATAATCTTCTAAAATGCACTAGCAAATATCATGATGAGGCTAAACTAGAGGTGGCAAATGGGTCGGGTCGGGTCGGTTTGGGTAATGGGTCAAATGGTTTATGGGTCAAATGGGTCATGGGTCAAAAACGCGCAAAAACTACGGACGAAAACGCGCAAAAAAACGGATTAAAACGTAAAAATACGGACGAAAACGCGCAAAAACGGATTAAAACGTTAAAAAACGGACGAAAACGTAAAAAAACGACGAAAACGCGCAAAAACTGAAGTTAATGTTAAAACTGACGAAAAAAATATAAAAACGTATAAAAACATAAAAAACACGACATCTAATGATGGTTGAGTTATCATCCGACCCTTAAGTGACCCATTCGACCCATTTGTTGACCCATTCGACCCATTTGTTGATTCACATAAGTCCATATGTTGACCCATTTGACCTGTTATTTGCAAATAGGGTAACCCAATCCAACCCATAAGTTGTTATTTTTGACCCATAGCAACCCATTTTTCTCTAAATGGGTTGTGATTGCCACCTCTAGGCTAAACATGTATATGATAGATCTCAATATGATGGAATTGTCATTCATAAATCCGCAAGGATATCTCAGATATTTAATATGATGAGAAATATGAGTTACAGGATCATGGTAAGCCTGTTAATCATGATGATGAATTTACCAAAATGTTGAATTGTGGTAAATCAATCATACTATGAATGGAGAGATGTTGTCCATAAAGATAATCAACTTTAGATACTTGGTTTATCTTAATGAAGATGATTTTCTTCAAAGGATGAAAACCCTAGTGGTTTAAATCTTTGTGTAGAAATCATATGGACAATATTGTACACGTATTTAATGCATGTCTAGTGATAATAATATTAATCATACTTAAGCAATTAACTATGATTGAATATTCTTTTCTAGATACATTAAATAAAAGTATAAAGATTATAATTGTCATACTTAGTTTCATTGATATGAAATTTTGACAATGAATATCAAAACTCTTTGTTGTGGAATTACTTTTGCGAGGACGATAAGTAATACAAAGTAGTTTTATGAATTCAAATATATATAATTTACCTTTTCAGAAGAAAAATAAAAATAAAAATAAAAAGCATGCATATTAACTTGTACCACTTGTTTGGGGCAGGGCTTCCTTGGTGATGTTCAGTACGTTTTCACCATCCTCCTTTGGAGTAGTGGGAACCTTTTCCGCCAGCAATAGACATGGGAACCGGGAAGGAGGTCCATTGGTGTAGTGGCTTTTGATTGAAGCCCGTGATGCTGCCGATTTCCAAGACTTACACACGCCAGCAAACGAGATGTAATCTTCATAATAAAAGTTATGCTTTTGGGCTATGATATCAAGTAATTCAGGCAACATCATTGACCAGTCCATCGTAAACTATGGATACTTTTCACTCTTACAAAACCCTACGATCGAGTGGAATGTCACACCGGAAACATAGCTTAGGAACAAAACACATATACACATGATTGTATATATAGTTTGAATAGGGATTTTATAGAAAAAAAGCTTGTCGTGCAAGGCTTGTGACTCCATGAAAATATTATATATGTATATTATTCCTCAATTCTCGCCGCTCACGTTGCCATACTTGCCTATATTAAATGCATTATTCTAAAGAAAAGATTATGAAAAACTGCAATGATTAATTCGAATTAGGAAAGTCAATATCCCTTGGGAATTTGTTTCGCTTTAGTTTACTTCGTTAATTTAGTTGCAAACATTATTTTTAAGTTAGAATAATATGTATCTTTAAAGGGTTGCAGTCAACTTTCTTCCAAATGTAAATTACGTAAGAGTGTAAAACAATCCTATATCTCGTGATGACATTTTGATGCACAAAGTAAAAACGTAATAATATATCTGAACATTTGACGCAAAAGATTTTACTTTTACTAAGATGATAAGGGTGTGCTTAGTTGGAGAATTTTTTATTTTATTTTTTATCTCTACTTTTGTAAAAATTTTAAAGAAAATTTTATCTTCATAAAACACTAAAAAGTGTAAAAAAACGCGTTTAGTTGATGTATACAATTTTTAAGAGGAGTAGAAGAAGAGGGAGGGTTGTGGGTTACAGAGGAAAAGAAGGATAACAACTAAAATTTGTTTTGTAATTTTTCCTTGTTAAGTTAATTAGGAACTAAAGTATTTTGTGTTTTGCAAAACATTTTGTTAAAAAAGGCTTATTTAAACATGATAATTGTTTTCTTTGTTTTCTATTAAATTTTATGGAAAAGTAGAAAACAAATGTGTTTCTCCAATTAAATGCACCCTAACCATTTGATGCATATACACGTACTTATGATGCACGAAAACAAAAGTTTGAAAAAAAAAAAAAAAAAAAAAAAAAAAAAAATCCGAAATCAGAGTATTGAGTTTATGCGTCAAACGCTCGTATTTTTTTTTTTATGTCAAAAGCTTGTCTTTTGGCATTAGATAGTCGTAGGGGCGGAGCCAGTGGGGTGGCTAGCGGGTGCTCAGCCACCCCCAACCGGCCTAACTTCTCCGGCTTATAGTTTGAATTTCATGCCATGTTTCATCTATTTTGGCATGAGCCACCCCCAACACTTGTAGCACCGGCTAGGCGCGCTTCATGGTATGTGTGCTCCTTGTAAAACTTTATCACTAGATAGTTGAATACCATATACATCAAACAAAAACTTGAGCACCAGAAGTTTTAGATGGGTTATTAAATTGGTGGAAGTGATATTAAGGTGTTGGGTGGTAAAGGTGTTGATGGTTGTGATTTGGTGGAAGTGACAAGAAGTAGTTCCGTTTTAATTTGATGTATGGTTGAGATTTCAAGATGAGAGAGGTAGTTTGATAATACCGGTGTGAAGTTAAAAATGGGTCTTGGGCAATGAGTTGACTAGTGTGGGTATTTGTAGCTACTAGTATTGATGAGTCCTATGTATTTAATTAAAAGGATGCAAACAAAGAATTCGTTGGGATGCATCAATCTATTTTATTAAAATGATGAAATATGGTATGGTTTCGTAAATGAGGTTTGATATCATTCTGGTTTAGTAATTTATGTATTGTATATTGTTTATTCTTTATGGTAGATTAAGTTTTTAAATTGTGATACCTTTTTATTTTATTTTATTTTTAAATAATTTAGCTTTGTTGACGACAAGTTATTTAAAATCTTTTATGAAAATAGGTTATAAGTGATTTGAGTATTTGACAATAAGAATTGATTTGCACACTCATATTTTTTAATTGCCACACTCTATTATACGCATTAGACAGTTGTATTGTATATATAACATTCTTTAACTGGTTATACACTGTGCCAATAAAAAATCTGAGTGTGCCGATCACCTCCCTTGCTTCAAGTTTTATATTTTTTATAACGATAAAGACATACTTCTAATTATGCAAGTATATCATTTTAGTTCAAACAGGTTTACCGATCCAATCATTGGTTCGACTAAAAAAACATTAAACGTTATTACTATCTCGAAATTTTCGGCCCCCCCTAATAGAAATTCCTGGCTCCGCCTCTGGTAGTAATCGCTTGTACGCGTATTATTTAATATACATATGTTGGCACGTGTCATTTTATGTAATTATTTTACCTGTATTACCCTTTTTTTACTTTGGAATCTTTTTAATTGAACTCCACACTATCCATGTTAATCTATCTCCATATTCTAACTTGAAGCTGATTTTAAAGTTAATAAATAACTAACTTCTATGCTATTGATGGTTTGATCTCTCACCAAAATGTTAATTTGGATGCAGTCTTTATAGCTTTCTTAACTTCAAGCTCTGGATTATCTTTGAAAACACGTTACCATCTTTTATTGAACTTGTTTAGCTATTTACAGTACTTGAAGTTAAGAACATGCATCAATTTGATTTTAAAACTAACTTGTTTGACAACTAAGTCAAACAATACCGATTGAACCCGTGAGTTATTATATATATGAAGATAAATAAGAAGATTTAAGTTATATGTATTAGCGATTATACTTTAGTCCATTTACTATGTTCATTAATGTTGCGGGTTAATTCTATATAGTTATCTTATTCTTGAAGCATTGTATGCTATATATTATGGTTAGGATAAAGATTAAATAAAAAGACAAATATCCGTAAAAAAATAAAAAAATATATATATATATTTTTTAAAGTTCTAGAAAAATTTCCAAAAAATTTTAAAAGATCGGGTATGATGGTGCATGAAAAAATTATGAGAAAATATGTTTGCGCATTAAATCGTTTTTTTGTGCATCAAAAATTGGTTTTTGCACCCAACTTCTTTTGACTTTTTTCATCAAAATAACATTGCGCATCTAACTAAAACAAGTTGAAAATTTTGTGCATCAAAATTCGTTTTTTGTGCATTAAAAAAAAACGTATCAAAACTCAAAATTATAAAAAATATTTTCACAAAAGTTTTATGCACCAACATACCCGATCTTGTGGAAATTTTTTGGAATTTTTGGAGAATTTTTTAAAAAAAATAAATATTTTTATTCTTTTTACGGATATTTATCTTTTTATTTTAACTTTACCCTAGTGATAATAATATATTTATGGGGGATCTATGAATCTAGTCTTTGGGGTGATCATTTGTAACAAGTCCTGACCACTTAACATGGCTTGAACTCGAATATTTGGGTCACGATTTGGTCTATCAATGGATTATCCTATGTATGATTAGTTATCTACTATCATCCTAGTTTTTGACCCATTTGTTGACAGAAATTGAATTTTATGAATTGCTTTCCGAATTTCGATTGTCATCAACACGTCTAAGAAGCATTGGGTGATTTTATAAGGTCCTACAATAGAATCAACCAAAAAATAGTGTAAGCTGCAAAAAATGTTTTTAAACTTTGCGACTTTTGCCCTAACATTTTAGTTTTTTGCGAGAAATGCCCTTGAACCGTTACTGTAGTTGCAAATTCTTCATTTTTGCTAACGCTCGTTAACTATTCACGTTAGTGGCCGCGTGAAATGACTATTTAACCCTCGCCTACTACAAAGACATTTTTTTACAAGAACATTTTTGCAGTTTACTATCAATTTTATTTTGAGTTTCTATCACCATCACACACCCAACACCACCACCTTCCACTACCACCACCACCCTCTACTACCACACAACCACCACCACTACCCTCCACCGCCGCCACCCTCTACCATCACACAACCACCACCATCAAATCCGCTCTTTTTTTATGTGTGATCTTGGGCTTTTTTCTTTTGTTATTATTGTTGGCCACATATCTCATGTGGTTTTATTGTTGTCACTAGGTTGGTGTGTAACTCTTTAACGCGTTTTTGTTTCAACTTTGTTCTCGGCAATTAATATATTTGTACATGTGTTGTTTGGTTTGGATTTCACCAGCAGGGATCATCCTTGAGGAATGACAAATTTACAGATTCTTATCCAAAATCAAAGAGAATCCATCTAATTTCTTAAAGTGAGGATCAATGCATATTTTCTTACAGAACACGGTCCATAAAACCGGAATGGGATGAGTCGATTAGTTCGATTCAGTTTTTTGAAGAAACTGTAAAATAAAACCAAAACTAGAATTGTTTGGGTTCGTCATCAGGGGAAGGACATGGTAGCCATGCTAAGAACCAATAACACTAAAAAAACACTCTATTCGGAACCAGATCACACATAAAAAAATGGTTGCGGGATCCCATTTAATTGGTCAAGAATTCACAATCGGGTAAAATCATTTCTTGATAAAGGAAGAAGTCTCTCATGTGGTTTATCAGATTCAAGGTCAAAGAGAGGTGGTCAACAAGACTCGAGTCATATACCCATTATGTCTGATCACTCAACTGTAGAAACTCTGCACAGGTCTGATTTCCAGGATCATATTTATGAACAAACAACATCATGTAGACATCATTCAATTGAGAATACAAAACAGGAACAAAGAAGATGGGTGAACCCCTTATAAGTTATAACTGATATTTATAAAACGTATGGGTTAACACTATGTTACAGATATCTATCCCTATATATACAAGATGAAACGGTGTCTTCAAGAGACATACCGATTCATAATAACCGTTGCAACCCTAGACTGAACGTTGTAATCTAATTAACTGACTAAATAACCGTTTATTCTAACTATTGGGTTTGTTGGCCTGCGGCCCAAACCAGAAACTAATCTACAGGCCCTTTATTCGACCCAACTTGATCTCTTTGTCATATAAGACATTAATACGTCCAACAGTTCCTTCCTAATGTCGATATGCCAAAGTCTTCAAATCTGCTATCTTCATCTTCTTTGTGACCGTCACAGCCATTTGCATTCTCTATTTCCTTGTTGGTTGCTTTTTCTCCTATGGGTTCTTCATAGTTATCTGCTAAAGTTATAATTAAGTTTTCTCCATCATCGAATTTTAATTTTGCCTATCATCCCTTCCTTATCATCAACCAGCCTTGCCTTGGTTCCAATATGCCTTCCACTTTGACATCTTCTCTTGCAGTCCTACTTCTCTTCCTTGGAGTTCCATCTAGTGTTTCCCCTACTTCAACATCCATCCTTGCAAAAGCCTGTGGTCTTTCTTTTCCTGCAGTTCCACTGCAATTCCCTGCCACTTCTCCTGGCCTTTCTTGCCTTGATCTTTGTGCTCCCTCGTAGTATATTATCTTTACCATCCCTATGTACTCCTTGTAACATTCCCTGACTGCCTCGCATATTCCTCCCGGAACCCCATCGCATAGGCTACCTTTATTCTTCATAATAATTTGGGTATGACCGCGTCCATTCTTTATTTGTCTTCCACGTATCCAACTTCTTCTTTCTTTCTCTTCAAACTAACCTTCGGCTCTGATGCCACTGTAGAATCTCTGCACAGGTCTGATTTCCAGGATCGTATTTATGAACAAACAACATCATGTAGACATCATTCAATTGAGAATACAAAACAGGAACAAAGAAGATGGGTGAACCCCTTATAACTGATATTTATAAAACGTATGGGTTAACACTATGTTACAGATATCTATCCCTATATATACAAGATGAAACGGTGTCTTCAAGAGACATACCGATTCATAATAACCGTTGCAACCCTAGACTGAACGTTGTAATCTAATTAACTGACTAAATAACCGTTTATTCTAACTATTGGGTTTGTTGGCCTGCGACCCAAACCAGAAACTAATCTACAGGCCCTTTATTCGACCCAACTTGATCTCTTTGGCATATAAAACATTAATACGTCCAACATCAACTTCATTAACAAACGGTGAATCACTGCCTTTATTAATGGACGGGTCTCAAGATAGTGCAGAAAATCGGCCTGCTTGGGTTCATAATTATTCAGGTGAGTTAGGTCTTTATGTTGATAACTTATTAGATAGTGAAATAGACTCTGATCTCGCTTTAGAAGCTTGATCCCACAACCAACGACGTGAGATTAGGCACCAAAATCTCACTCAAAAGTATATGCCACGAACGTTTTGTTGGATTATGAGAGTTGGATAGGCTAAAATACGCTAAGAGTGTGTGAGCCTATTGGGGGCACACACGTTAAATACGAGAATACGTTAAACATTTAAATGCTCAAGTATTGACCCGACTTTGACCCAAGAAACACTAGACCTGATTTGCACTTACCCCAAGCCCATGTGGCCGATCCATGGAGAGGTTGTGGGGGTAGGTTTCGGCCTAGTGTAGTTATGAATGAATATGGGAAGTAAGCTAGCTTGTTGATCAAGTTTGAGCCTATGTGTGCTAGGGTTTTTGAGGCTATATAATCACCCTTACCCTAGCTCATTGTACACGTAAGATACATACTATTCACAGCAGGAAAACACACTTGGTTCTCACCTTTTCCAGCTGATTGCAACCCTAATCACTATTAGGGTTTTTGATCAGACTTTCCCACCTTTTAACCTTAACTTGCATTGTCGAATCCAAGAGTTGTTCTAAGGTTTATCTTGGTGTTATTCTTGGCACTTCCTGGTCGAAAGAGAAGCCAAAGGGTGTTTGTTTTGCTGCGTTTTCTTGGGTGGCAAAGGGTAGAACACATCGGGTAGTTACACCCGTTATCGGACATAACATATCAAGGTTCTCGGGAAAATTTGATCTTGGGTTTTGTTCCAGTTCTCGGACACAAGCTACTGTAGATTGTTTGGGTTTAGGCTCGAGGGTTTGAGCTTATACAAAGGGTTGTTTGTTAAACATGACACGACTAGCATATCGGGCTTACGTGTTTGTGTGAGCACTCGTAGAGGTAATCGCGTTGATTACTTGGTTTCTTGTTTGATAACTTGTGGGTGACTACGAGGGTTAGTTTTCTTGTTTCCTTTTATACTTCCTTTGTTTATTATACGTGTTAACATGATTGCTTAAACTAGATCCATATTTTGCTGCGTACTCGTAGTGTTAAATGGTTAACATGATTGTAAAAACCCAACACGTTTCATGATCTAGTGGGACAGAATTTAACAGTACAAGCTCTGTCAAATGCTATAGCCAAAAAGAAAGTTGGTTTACTTTATGTATTTTATGGGCCCCACACTGGAAAGACCTCGTGTGCACGAATATTTGCTCGAGCATTAACTTGCCAATCTATGGATCATCCAAAACCATGCTGGTATTGCAATTCTTGTGTAGCACACGATATGGGGAAAATCGGAGTGTAAGAGAAGTAGGTCCTATGAATAATCTCGGGTACAAAAGTATTATGGAAATGATTGAAGATATGATTGTTTCTCATCAACCTTCAAAGTACCTAGTGTTCATAATTAATGATTGTGGTACATTGCCTCTAGAATGGTGGAGTGCGATATCTAAGGTTATTGATTGAGCTCCTAGGCGTATGGTTTCAATACTTGTTAATTCAAGTATTGACATTTTGCCACATATAATAATGTCCAGGTGTTAGAAGTTCTTATTCCCAAAGTTGAAAGATGTGGATATTGTACGCTACAGTGGATTTAAAATAAAGAGGACTTTGTAATTTATAAAGATGCGCTAAGCTTATAGCCTCAAGATCTGATGGATCATTAAGGGATGCGGAAATGACAGTCGAGCAACTAAGTCTTCTTGGGCAAAGAATAATTGTTCCTCTCGTTCAAGAACTGAGTCTTCTGTGGCCAACAATAATAACAAAAGAAAAAAGCCCCAGATTGTTGGTTTTATGGAAAAAAATTAGTAGTCGTGAGTTAGGATCGAACTCGAGACCACGGGATTGCACACTTTACGTATGAGAATTAAAGTTATAATAATTAAATATAAAATGTTATGTTTAGTTATTATTTACATGAAACATATTACGAATGTTAAGTAATTAAACGTAATGGACTAATGATCGTTAAATGTTAAAGGAAATGACTAAAATGAAATTAGAAGTGAAGAGGGTTCTAGCATCCCTTGGGGATTACAAACCGATCGGCAAAGGGGGTTTCCAAACCCAATTCTAACCTAACTTGGACACTAAGTTTTTTTGGGTATAAATACGAGGCTTAGGGTATTCATTCTTTACTCTTGTACACATAAACCTAAAACCTAAGTTGTGTGTTTTCTATTTTAGTCCATAACGGATCGGATCTAAACCCTAAGGGTTCGCTCCATTGTTTTTTCCTTAAAGCAAACGTTTTGTGTTATTAAAACTAGCATTACTTTAATTTGTTATAATACGTGTGTACAAGAACGTGGTACTTACACACTATTGTAAGTATCTTGGATTGAATTGCAAAAACGGTAATGGGCAATTCATATAATCCTATAAACCCTAATTAGGGTTCATCTCAATTGCTAGTTTGGGGATTGATTTTTGTTTAGCTAAAATCAAAGGTACGCATACTTTTATGTTTATGTCAATTAATTATTTATTATATATTCCTATACGCTTTCGCGTGTATCTTTGATGTTTATTGTGTTTTATATATGATTGTCATGTTATTAAATTTCAACACAGATCACACATAAAAAAAGAGCAGATTTGATGGTGGTGGTTGTGTGATGGCAGAGGGTGGCGATGGTGGTGGTTGTGTGATGGTAAAGGGTGGTGGTGGTGGTGATGGTTGTGTGGTGGTAGAGGATGGTGGTGATGATAACTCAAAATAAAATTAAGACTAAAATACACCGTTGGTCCCTAAACTTGGCAAAAAACATCACCGTGCACCGTAACTCTGATGTTTCGTCGCCAGTAGTCCAAAATATGAGTTTTTGAGACCAAACTGGTCCCTTTACCCGTAATGCCAAGGTCAACGTCCATTTTGTGTTATTTTGTTGAGGGTATAATAGACCCATACACATTTATATCATACCTTATTAAATGTAACCTGTTGATACAAATATCGTCCAAAAACGTTATTTATATTTTACGATCTTTACCTTGTTTTGTTATCGACAAGAGTAAATTTCATTTTTGCAAAGTATAAACCTTGTCAAGATTTTTAGATATTATTACAAGCTTTTCTTAATTAGTTTTCAACATTAAGCATTATCATTTTATCATTTTTGAATAACTACATATAAATCTACATTATTGGCTTTCTAAACTAAAATGTGTCGCAACATTTTAGATCAATCATTTTTAGTTACTTTAAGTATTTACTTATATAACATGTAAATTCTAAAAATAGAAAACTACATATTACATCATGTCTTGCATCACCTTAGAAATCCTTAGAAGATTTCTTGAAATATTTTGTTTAGATATTCACTCAACATATCTTGCATAATTTTGGATAGATTTGTTAAGATCCTTGTTAGACTGGCGGAACCAAAATTTATAAAGGGTGGAACCCTTTTTTGGTTCCGTCCAGTCCGTGGTCTTCTGATCACTTGGCCTATAAATAGCAAGCCAACCCAAGTTGTTTTCTCATCTCTCATAAGCATAAAACACATACATTCTCTCATTCTATTACATCTAACTCAGTTTCATTTCATTTTAGTGATCATCTTTTGTAGCAAAGAAGATCAAGGCATATTCAAGCTTCAATAAAAAGTTAGAAGTCTTGTTTGTTTTGTTGTTGTGTGAATTGTTATTATTCATACATTATTGGTGTAACAAACCATCTTAAATCTCTGAGTGTGATCGGTTAGTATTTTAGTCCTTAAAATACATAGTGTGTTGGGAGTGGTTGTACCCTTGTAAAAGAACTCGACGTCTAGCTTTGTGTCGGAAATATTGTGTAAGCGACGTGTAAAGGTTTTCTTCGCCGGTTAAAGGAGCTTGTTGATTAGTGAAGATAACTCTCGAATTGGAGACTCGGGGAGTGGAGTAAGGAAAGGAAAAAGAGTCCTTGTAGACCGAACCACTATAAACAACCTTGTCGTGGTTTGACTGTTTCTTTCCTTAATTGCATATTATTTATTACTTGCATATTATTCATTCTTTGCTTGCATATCATTTATCCTTTAATATCTATATTGATTGATCTCACAATAAGTTTTCAAAATAATTAAAATTTTAACGCTGAAAGTATTCAACCCCCTTCTAGTTTTCCACATTGGTACCAGAGCTTCGTTGCTCAAGGTTTTCTAAAATATATTGTATTTTATAAACTTGAAATGATCCATGGATTCCGAAAACTTTAAAGAAGGGCAATCTATGCAAAGACAACCACTTTTTGAACCCAATGGATTTATCTATTGGAAAAACCGATTTGAAACATATGTGAAATCAAAAGATATAGATCTTTGGTGTGTTATCATCAAAGGTGATTACAATCCTACAAAAAAAGATATTTCAAATGATGAAAAAAAAAATTAATAGGTAAAAACGATGAAGCTAAAATGATGTTTTATAATGTTTTGCCTAAAAAGGAATATGAAAGAATTTTTATGTGCGAAACCGCTAAAGATATCTGGGAATCTCTAATAATCACACATCAAGGGATTCACAAGTCAAGGATAACAAAATAGATCTTCTTGTTCAACAAGATGAATAATTTGTTATTCCTGAAGATGAAACCATTGATTGTGGATTTGCTCGTTTTAATACTATTATTACTTCTCTTAAAGCACTTAATGAATCTTTTCTTAGCAAGAACTTTGTCAGAAAATTTATTAGAGCACTCCATCCGAAATGGAGAGCAAACGTAACGGCTATTGAAGAATCAAATGATCTCTCAATAATGTCACTTGACGACCTAATTGAAAATCTCAAAGTCCATGAAATGGTGATGGAGAAAGATTCGGAAATCATCAAAGGGAAAAGAGAAAAAGTCAAATCCGTTGCTTTAAAAGCAAGAGCGGAATCAAGTGATGATGAAATATTGTGTTCGGATAGTGAAGATGAGGAGTATGCCATGGCCGTAAGAGATTTCAAAAAGTTCTTTAGAAGAAGAGGAAAGTTTGTAAGGTAACCCCGAGATGACAAGAAGTCATTCCTTAAAGACCGTGATGACAAGAAAGGAAAAGATGAAAGGAAGTGCTTTAGATGTAGAGATACAAGTAATCTAATAGGATATTGTCCCAAGCCACCTAAAAGCAAAACTCAACGAGCCTTTGTAAGTGGTGCTTGGAGTGAAAGTGATAATGATGACGAAGAACCAAGTAAAGAGGAGATAGCTCTCATGGCACATGAATCAAACGAGGCACATTCCGAATCATCTTACTCCTCTATTGATGATGACACTTTGCAAAAAAAAATATCATCAATTATGTGAACTTAGCTTAAAAATTATAACTAAAAACAAGTTTTTAAAAAACTAAAAAGGAATTTTTAGAAAATGAAGTTTATGAGTTAAAAGAAAAGGCAAAACGCTTAGAAAAGAGAAAAGCTAATGACAATGGTTGTGTTGGGAATTATATGTTTGAGTTGATAAAGACAAAAAGAATGAAACAAGAGGGACTTAATATGACAAGAAGGAAACCTACTAAAAGATGGAAGGGCTTGCTTGCAATGGAAGTTTTATTATTTAGTCCTTATCCTCTAGTATATAAAGAGGACATAGGTGTAGGTTTTTAATTAAGTCTTCCAATAATGTAGTCGACTAAAGGTGTGTGTTTAGTCTAGACGTTAGGGGAGAACGTCTAGGGTATTAGTTTTAGATTAGTGTGTCCTAGGCGTATGGTTCATTGTAAACGCCTAGGTTATTAGTTTAGTTAGTAGACGTGTTCCTATAAACGTCTAGTATTAGTTAGAGTATTAGTGATTGAAAACCTTGTTCAATAACAAAGTATCGTTTTGATTATTCCGCTGCGTATTATGTTTATTATCTTTGTTATTGATCCCTAGCTGAGCTCATAAACGATCTTATCAATTGGTATCAGAGCGGGGAGCTCTTGATATAGGGATTTACAAGGTTTTATGTGTCGAAGAATGATGAAAAAGGAAGAAAAATTCGGAGCTCAAATTTTCGTATTTTTATACAGCACCGTTTTGAAACGGCGATAACTTTTTCGTTAACCGTTGGATCGGGACGAAATTTTAGGTGGATGTTCTTTATATACTAATCTAACTTTCCACCGGAGGGATTTTCGATTTGAGCTTTTATGCAAAAGATATTAACTGTCGAAGTTGGCTGCTGAAGGTGTTTTTCAGATTCGAATTTTTAAGGATTATTCAAGGTTTTATGTCGTTTAAATTGGAGCAGATTTGGTATAAGTTATCGAAGAAAGCAGTTTCAAAAGAAAGAGCAGATCTTGTTATCGAAAAGAAAAGATGTTCGAAGATGGTGATTTGTTTGGTTAATGGGAAAGTGTATTCCATGATATTGACGTTTTCTACTATCTGTTGGGACCCACGAATATATGAAATCGGAATGTATAAAGCAGTCATTGGATGGTGCAAATTTACTAAGTTGGGTTTTTATCCTCTACAACACACATGGGATTATTATATATTGAATGTTTGATCATGTCACATGGGTTTTGATCGTATATTTCGCATGGCAAAGGAGTTTATAGATTAGTTTTGATCTGGTACTACGCAACATATGGGAATTAAGATAGTCTAGCGTTTTGATTGGTCCTCCATTCATATTGGGTACAACAATAAAGTCAGTGATTATATGTTTGGTCATTCACATGGAATTTAATAATACAAAATTTTGGTTGGATGAATGTATTCACACAAGACCTTTTGGAGTTGGTCTACAGGAGCTAATTGGATTTGAACACATGCTCGTTGACTTCATGGAGTTTTCACGTGATGGTGAACAAGTGGCTATGATGGGTACTATAATTGTTCGATTGACTGTTAAATTCAAAGTACTGTTATCCATTTTTTAAAGTACTGCTACTACAAGTTTTATTCGAAAGTACTGATGACTGTTTCAACGTACTGTTGCTGTTGTTTGGTTCATGTGGGATGCTTTTAATGTGTGAAGATTAATGATATTACTTGCACATGGGATAAAAGATGAGAGTTATTGATGGTATATTTTTTAAAGTACTGCTCGAGAATTTTGTCAAAGTACTGCAGATTTGAATGTACTGCTTGGATGGATGAAAGCACTGCTGCTGCGTTTTCTTCAAGGTGCTGCTCGAGTTTTTATAAGGTACTGGACGTACTGCAGATTCAAATATTCAAAGATGCAGCTCGAATTAAATTGGTGTTTTTGAAAGTACTGTTTACACAAAGTACTGCTGATCGAATTTTGTTAAAGTAATGTTCGCGCTTGATGAAAGTATTGCTCGAAGGTTTTTTAAAGTACTGGTGTTTGACGAAAGTACTGCATATTTTGATGAAAGTACTGCTCCTTCCTAACATACTGCTCATGCTTTATTACGAGAAGATTTTTGATTTAAGGGGAAGTCGACGTGTTTCTATAAACGTCTAATATTAGTTAGTGTTAGTGAATGAAAACCTTTAGCAATAACATTGATGTTCTTTATTATTCCGTTGCGTATGTATATGTTATTGTTATCCCTAGCTGAGCTTATAAACGATCTTATCAATTGGTATCAGAGAGGGGAGCTCTTGATATAGGGATCTACAAGGTTTTTCGAAGAAGAAGGAAGAAAAATTCGTATCTAAAAAATTTTCGTAAGGTTTCTGCAGGGCTGTTTTCAAACAGCGATAACTTTTTCGTTAACCGTTAGATCAGGACGAAATTTTAGGTGGACGTTCTCTATATGACAATCTAACTTTCCACCGGAGGGATTGTCGATCTGAGCTTTTATGTGAAAGTTATTAACTGTCGAAGTTTGCTGCTGGGTAACAATTCGAAATTCTTATTTTTTTTAGCAAGTTGCTTTCATGATGTGTTATATTGGTGGTGTCTCTATTAATTCAACCTCGTACATGACCATGCATGTTTACCTCGATATGTTCAATGGACTATTTAATTGGTTGAGTCATAAATATTCTCGTACCAATATTTAAATCCAATAACATGGGTCGATTAATTGGTCTTTCAATTTAATAATCTTCTACTGATCGAGTTAACATGGGACGATGGAAGATATTTGTTTCATTGGAATTATTGATTAATGCTGTTGAATTATTGGTCGAATGGAAGGACTGAAGTTATTGTCGTTATCAAGTAAGGTCAATACTGCTACTTTGATTCAAAGTACTGCTGCGTTTTTAAAAGTACTGCTCTTGGTCCTCACAAAGTACTGCTGGTCCCAATACTACTCGTTTACTTAGTACAGCTTTTGATATATTTAGTACTTCTTGTGAATCGTGATTAAAGAGCTGCTGTTGTGTATTCGGATGAAGGTAAAAACAGAAAGCGTATTGATTGGTCTGATTCTTCTACATCATTAAAGATAATAGGTCGGTGTTGGGTTATTAAATTCTTTGCATGATCACCGACTAAATTGCTTCTTGGTTTTATATTCGCTGAATTAATGATGCTACTGGTGTTGAATATTCACATGGGACGGTGGTGTAAATTCACCTCGTACTACTTGTTGTCATCTAGTATAAGTACAGGTCCTGGACAATTGAATTCACCTTGTACTAATTGAAGTTGGCTTTGCATAAGTGTATTAACATTATTGGTTCTTTCATTAAGTTAAGTACAGGTCAAGGACAAGTGGTGTGATAACCTAGTACCTATTAACTGCACAAATCATGGATCGATTATTTAATTGATCAACTGTTGTTTATTTGCAAGATTGTACTGGTATCAATGATTGGTTCTTATCAATGATTGGTTATCTTTTAATCATGGGTCGGTTCTTAATATGTATTGCTCGAAAAGAAGTTGAAGGTTAGTACTCCGGGTTTTGGAAGTTTGTACCGCTGAGTTTGTCCGAGAAAGGTTGTTCGTACTGTTTATATTACTCGATATCGGATGGTACATGGGTTTTAATTCTCATGTGGTTTTCGACTTGAGGAGAAGTTGAGCATAATAATTGTTATGGATTTTTGGATTACACACACAGAATGGTTATTTGGTTCACACACACAGGAAGAAGTTTATGTTCTTAAAGGATTCAAAAAGGCTCGTATTTGATTCTTATGGATTAATTGATTACGAAGAAGGTTGAATATCATTTATTTGATGTTGTAGTTGAGTTTCACAGGTTTGTGTTCTTATCATATAGCTTGATGAATCTAGCAATGTGTGATTTTTCTTATGATGCTCTATGCACACATTGGCTATCACTTAAAGGAGTTACATTGTAGTGCTCAGTGTCTCATATTAGTTGAGGATTTTTTCAAGGGATTGCGGTCTACTTATATTTTGTCCGTATAAGTATGGAGTTCCGTGGATGTTAAAGATTTAAGACACAAGTTTGGGATATTTTACTTCTTCATCAAGTTTGTTATATTTGGTGTTCTTCACAAAGTGATCATTACAAGGAGCTTACAGATTTTGAAGAATCAAGAAGATGGTTAACATATGGTTTTTAGGGGAAGCTTATTGTTAAAAGTTTAATCATCTACATGCATCACTCAAGGGGAAGTGTTTGATTTTTACTATTGTTGATCATTATTACTACTGCTAGTTGAAGTTTTCTACTGTTTTGGATCCATTTTTCTTATGATGCGTAATGGTGGGCGATTTGAAGCATTGGACGGCTTAGATTGGAAGTATGATATTGATTCGTGGTGGTCAATATCATTATTTGCATACGTTCCCTATTTAGATAATAACAAAAAAGGGAAGAGATGTTTGAGTGACGTGGCATGGATTAAGGGGAAGACAAAGGAAGACATACTTGTTTCATTCATGGTGAGATCCCTGATCTCAATTTCTCTACTTCGTCTAGGGAAGTTCGTTCAAGAATGGTTTTGTCATTATCAACTAGGGGAAGATTG
This sequence comes from Chrysanthemum seticuspe, assembly GCA_019973895.1. NCBI lineage: Eukaryota > Viridiplantae > Streptophyta > Magnoliopsida > Asterales > Asteraceae > Chrysanthemum > Chrysanthemum seticuspe. The sequence goes on from BPTQ01000003.1 coordinate 169,002,890, forward strand.
TTGGGAATTATATGTTTGAGTTGATAAAGACAAAAAGAATGAAACAAGAGGGACTTAATATGACAAGAAGGAAACCTACTAAAAGATGGAAGGGCTTGCTTGCAATGGAAGTTTTATTATTTAGTCTTTATCCTCTAGTATATAAAGAGGACATAGGTGTAGGTTTTTAATTAAGTCTTCCAATAATGTAGTCGACTAAAGGTGTGTGTTTAGCCTAGACGTTAGGGGAGAACGTCTAGGGTATTAGTTTTAGATTAGTGTGTCCTAGGCGTATGGTTCATTGTAAACGCCTAGGTTATTAGTTTAGTTAGTAGACGTGTTCCTATAAACGTCTAGTATTAGTTAGAGTATTAGTGATTGAAAACCTTGTTCAATAACAAAGTATCGTTTTGATTATTCCGCTGCGTATTATGTTTATTATCTTTGTTATTGATCCCTAGCTGAGCTCATAAACGATCTTATCAGGTTGTAAATCAAGTCAAGAGCTTGGTCTCGAAATAGAAAAGCTAAAACTCACACAGGAAGTTCTTATTGAACATAACTCTAAATTTAAGAGATTTGACAAAAAAAATTCTTGTGTGGATGAAATAGTAAGAATTCAAAAAGTACCGGGGAATAGAAATGGATTAGGATTTAATGAAGTAGTAATTCCAAGCAGTCAAACTATAACGGCCGGAAAAGACAAACAAACTGTCCCAACCAAAATAGAAAAAAAACGGACCAGATGGAACACAAAATATGGTTCCGTCCGTTGAACCAAAGGGTTTTGTGGGTACTGCAGTGGGAAAGAAAGTTTGTGAATTGGCCCGTAGTAAATTTGTCAAAGTTACTAAGAAATCTAAAGATGTTATTAGACAAAAATATGTTGTTACAATAGGAGTAGGACTTGCTAAAAATGAATTTAGATCTAAAACCACTCAACAAAGGCCTAAAACACCTATTCCCAAACGCCCCTTTCCTAAAAGTAACTACAACACACAACCCAACTATCAATATACCGGTTGGAATTAAAACTTCCCTAGACCATATCAAACTCCTAATTACATGCCATGGAATCCATATCCATCATTTCTATACATGAACCAATTAAGCGGTATGTTTAACCCAAACGAACCCATGAGATATTGGGCACCAAATGCTTGAGTTGTATGTTTCATAGGTATGTTTGAAAGTTAGCTTGGAGCCTGATGAATGGATAAAAGATAGCGGATGCTTAAGACATATGACGGGAAACAAAAGCCTCTCCTCAACATACCAAGAGTATGAAGGAGGTAATGTCACTTTCGGTTGCAATCTCCGAAGCAAAATTATTGGCAAAGGTATGATTGATCATGACTCTTTAACTAATGAAAATGTTGCTCATGTTGATAGACTAGGATTTAACTTGCTTAGTATTAGTCAACTATGTGATAAAAAGTATAAATTCCTCTTTGAATAAAATGGTAGCATGATAGCGTGGGTTCGGGGTCGATAAAACCTCCTTTTCTACGAGCAAGCTTTTCAACCCTCTAGGCAGTGAACTTAATCGTTGTAGTGTAGTATGGGGTAAGCCTCGGGGATTGATATCGTTCTCTAGGGGAATAGGAATTCTAGAAAGAAATTTATGACGAGAAGGTGGGGTTGGAGATGATTTTGTTTTTCTTTTTTAAGGTTTTTTAAAAAGCTAAGGTAAATATCTCGGGGCAATTGGTTGGGGGTGGTACTTCTACCGATTTTTCTACTTTAACTAATTATCTAATTATCTAATTACTACGGATAGCTATGTTTAATTGAGGTGTGCTCGTATGATGATTAAAGATGTGTTCACTTAAATACTATTACTCCTTAGTTATCTTTTATTGATCGGTTGAATTGTCACGTCATTTATCTTAATGCGTTGTATTCCTATTAGTCGTATTGTGTGCGTAGCCCCTAGTTCTATGAGGTTATCTCTCATATATGATTCACGGAATCGGCAAGCCTAAGCTATTTCATCCGTTCACCTTATTGTCCTCAAGCATACTCACGCAATAAATACAACGAAAGCCTAATTGCACTATTAAGCCTAAATCAATTAAGAAAAGAAACAACATAACAACAATCAATAACTGGGTTTCATAGATCTAAGCAAGCACACAATTAATTTAGCTAGGCATGTTAGACAAGCAAGCATACACACAAGCAAGCATACACATAATCAATTGAACATGGGGTAGACATAATGATAAATTGGATTAACAAACTTATCTTGATGTGTAAAATAGGGTATGGGACCCTAGAATACTGTCCAAGTCGGACTACAACTGAGTTAGGGTTAGCTCTCCAAAATTATACCTCTTAAAATACAGAAAAATCGAATTTTATATATAGATTTACAATCACGACGGCATCGCCTTTTGCATGCGACGCCGTCAGGTCGCCGTCATTAGGGTTTCGTCTGGGCCAAGTCATCAATGGGATGGTGTCACTTGAGAGTTGTGACATTGTCAGTCTATAGTTGCGACGTCGTCTGAGTTCTAGATCTAGGCCGTCTGGAGTGAAAAGTATGAGTGACGCCCTCCATATTTTAGGCGTGACACCGTCGGGCTTTAGGATCAGAAATTCCACTGAGTCGTCGTGGGCACATTTTGATCAAGTCTTCATAGAGGGACGGCGTCGCCCTTTGGATGGGACACCGTCAGGTTCTGTTGATTAGCCTTGAGTGTCTTCAATCTTGACTTTGCCATTTTCTTCATATATTTGCTCCTTTTTGTCCAAATGTGCTTCATTCCAACATTTTGCTTCCAAAAGACCTAAAACGTGAAAAGGAACGAAATTAAGCAGTAACGATATAAAATGTGTCGAAATAGGGCTTAAATGACCCCCTAAAAGCGTACATTTTAAATCCTTATCAAATATCCTTATACTTGGTATTTGCTTGTCCGCAAGCAAATGTGCTTTTGACCAATCAATTTATAAGTTAAGGGGCATGAAGCATTGGTTTAAAATAGCTTACAACAAGTAAAAGCGCCACAATAGTCATAACAAGCACGGAAATTATACACTAGTATCTCACAAGTGGTGTTTGGATTCTCTCATCTCTCGGGGTTTATATGAAATATAATATGAATTGAAATGGAAGATAAACACTCATTACCTAGCATAGTACATAGATTACCATAAGCTTGAGAATATATCAAACCTCCACCGCTTTGGCGTAAGCACCTAGGAATCAACTATCTAAGAGGTCTTTACAAGGGTCGTAACGTTAGGCTTAGAGTAGGGAAACAAAGGGTTTTGTTGGATAGGGGATATTTAGTGGTGGCAAGTCAAAAATCTTATGTTACAAGCATGTAAAGCGTGGCATAGCTAAGCTAAGAATTGACTTACTAACACTAGATAACTTGAAACAAAAAAAACATAAACATAAAGATAGATGTAGGATGGTAGCCCGTATGTTTTTCTCATTTTTTTCATACCTTTTTACTCTACCATCCTCTACGATAAAATCAAAATATAAGGGATTTATAGGAGCATCTCTACACTTGAGTTTTTATTTTTCTAACACTAATTGACCCGATTTGAAAAGATCAAAACACTTGGAGTATTTAATTACGTAGACAAAGGGAATTTGAATTTATCGTTCTTTCCCGTTACTCCATAAAATATTAATTTTACCCATGAGTCTCAATCATCCCAAAACTGTGTACAAAAGATATGACTTGACTTAGCAACCATGCAAGTAACTAGATAATTGAACTAAGGGTTTAATAATGATAACAATAATGCACTGAAGATGAGTGCATACAAGGTCGGCTAAGGCGATTTGGGTGTACATTTGGGGGTTGATTGTAAACAATGCTTTTCATTGATATTCCGGATAACCAAAACATCACAAGAACCGCGAAAGGATAGGGTCTGAGGGGTTAACTAGGGGTATCGTATACTAAAGATGAGTACATCGCAAGGGAGTGGGGTAATTACTCAACCGATGTGGAAGATATATGATAACATCAAATAGTCCTGAGTTTCTAAGCATTAATTTCCCCCTTTATCATCACATTTTGAATATATTATTAGTAAAAACTTCGTTATTCCTTTATATTTCATTTCAGGACGCATTGGAAGCAAGGAAGCTACTATTGGACATTTTCAAGACATATTACGACGTAACCATGTAACGCAGTTACAACGCAACTGAAGATTTTGATGACTGCGGCGTAATCCTTAGATAAGGTTACGCCGTAACCAAACTACAGCGTATTCTCAGCTTAAGATACGCCGTAACTATGACTTACACTGGAATTTAGTAACTACGGCGTAACACCGAACAAAGTTACACCGTAGCAAATGGATAAGCACTGAAGATTGAAGAAAGTTACGGCGTAACTACCTAATAGGTTACGCCGTAACTATTTTGAAGCCTATAAATAATCAACGATTTCATCAGTATTAAGCATCTCTCTTTTCCCAAACCTTATAGGGTTTGGGGAGATCAAAACACAGAAGAAGAAGCATGGTTTAGGAGCATGAATAACGAAGTTCTCCCCTACGATTTCCTTTGTATTCGAGTTTGGATTCTTTTTATATTTTTCTAGATCTTATATTATTAATTCATGTTATAAATAAAGTTTGCATTTATGTTATTGTTACTCTCTATAATTCTTTATAGACATTTGCTAGTCTTTTCATAGAACGCTAGCCTTAGTAGTGTTATAAGCTTGGTAGTATTTAAAGGGCTGGGAGATATGACCAACTGACCCCAGTCTGATAGATAGCGAAGTATGGGAGGAATTGGCCATAGTACGACCACTCTTCGTGTGCGAATCGACCAAAGGATCACTTATCAAGTGGAGGTACTTAAGAGGTTAGGGGGAATCTAAGTTCCTAACGGCCGGGTTCCCACCGTCTAGATCTAGTAGATATGGTGCTTAATGACTGCTATTAGGTTGCTGAATGATCTCGGGTGACCTGCTCATCTTGGTGAGGAACCTAAGAACCATAGGCCATGACGAATCGACCAAAGGAGTCTGGTGATAATTAACCACTATATTGAATCTTAGTATAGGGATTTAATTCATATTTGTTTTCTTTATTAAGCTTCGTTTATCTTTCTCTTTACCTAAATTTCCGGTGTCTGTGTAAGTAGAATAATTACACACCTATCGAATACATCAGTTTTGTCTACCATATATTTTCTATGTTTTATCTAATCAACTTAGTTCTTTTCAAGGTCACAGCTCTCTTGGGACGATACTCGGATTTACCTAAGGCTTTACTACATCTGATCGGGTACTCTGCCCGTTAGTATGTGTTTATCCTAAGTTATTCAAGTTTTATAAATATTAAAAGCAGGATGAAATAGCACATCAGCTTTTTGGCGCCGCTGCCGGGGAGCAGTTAATGTAAAGATCTAAGGTATTCTATTTTAACCTCATTAAGAGATTTGAGCATTCCCACAAGGTACGTTTTTAATCTCTCCTATTGCAATATTATATAATTAGTATTCGGACGCTATTAGTTACGGCGTAACTATTTCACCTAGTTACGACGTAACCTTACTGCAATTTAACAAAATGTCTTTTTGACTTATTAGTTACGACGTAACCTCCCTCATAAGTTACGAAGTAGAATCAGATTAAAAAAAAAAAAAAAAAAAAAAAAAAAAAAAAAAAAAAAAAAAAAACTGACATTTGACTAAAATTAATTACGGCGTAACCATTAATAGGATTACGACGTAACCCTTTCACACCTTATCATATTTCTAAAAAATAAATATATTAATTACGGCGTAACTAATTTAACTAATTACGCCGTAACTATTGTAGCGGTATAAAAACCTTCCTGAATAAAAATTAGATTTTACACACAAATTCACCGCCCTCACAAACAGTAAAAATTTTCTATCTAAAATTTTTTTCATCGATATCACTTCATCTAATCCATCTTCATGGCTGGTAAGACCTATTTTCACTCTTTTTGATTTAGTTCTTTTGATTATTTCAATTAGGGTTTAATTTTAATATTTTAGGGTTCTTGCCCATTCGAATTAATTATTGATGTTGGAATGATTAATTGATTGTTTTGATATTTCCCCCATGTTATTTTGATTCGTGTCCTAGTTCTATGGGTTGATTGGGATGTTTTGGGGTTATTAAAATAAGGTTTTAGGTCAAGCGCAAATGATAACGCTACACGCGTCGTTCGGGGTCAAGGAAACTTCCTTTTCTTCGAGCAAGTTTTATAACACCCTAGGCAGTGAACCTAATCGTTGTAGTGTAGTAATTAGGGTAAGCCACGGGTATTGATATCGTTCTCTAGGGGAATAGGAATGCTAGTAAGGAGTTACTACGCTAAGGTTAAGGTTGAGGAAGATTATTTTTGTATCTTTTTATATTTTATGAAATGGAAAGGTACGAATCTCGGGTATTGGATTTGGGGGGTTGGTATTTCTACCGATTACTCTACTATTATCTAATTATCTAAACTAAGGTTGTGGGAGTCTATGTCTAATTAATGTGTGCTCGTATGATAGTTTAAAGATGTGTTTACTTAGTTTGTATTACTCCTTAATTATCTCCTATTGATGGTTGAGTGTCACGTCTTATTCTTAATTGCGTTGTGTGTCTAAAGTTGTAGGGTATGCGTTTCTCCCTAACTCTTTGAACTTACCAAAGGGTCTCGTCTACAAACCCACTAGAGATGATAAACTCCTACTCTAAGGCGCTCTTTGGATGGTTTAGCCTACAACTACTCAGGTAATTATATTCTAAGGTTCACAAAGATGAATCAAGCATTAAGTACACAACGAATGACCTATCGCATTACTAGATCATTAATCAACTAAGATAAGAAACAACCAATCAATATTCAATAATTAAGTTTCATACTTCCTAAGCAAACACACAAATAAATTAGCCGGACATGGTGAACATGTAAGCATACACACAAATAATCAAAGACATAATTGAATTAATGAAGTAAAGACTTATCTTGATGTAAGATAGGGTTAAAAACCCTAAAATACTGTACAAGACACCTTAGGTTCGGTTTTAGGTTTTTTACTCCAAAGACTCTCCACTCAAAGACTGAAAAATTCGGATTCTATATATAAGATTACAATTGCGACGGCATCACCTTATGTTTAGTGACGCCGTCGTGTCGCCGTCATTAGGGTTTCGTCTTGGCCACGTTAACCTTGCGACAGCGTCACCTTATGTCCGTGACGCCGTCCTCTTCAGCTTCTGACATCGTCTGGATTGCATCTAGGCCGTCTGAGTAGCGACGGCCTACTCTTTTACAACTAGATGTCGTCACTTGAAAATACGAGTTTTGGGTTCTGGATCGTCACAATAATTTTGGGACGGCGTCGCCATTAACACCTGACACCGTCGCCTTCTAGTTTCAGCAACTGTGAGTGTCTCGATTTTGACTTTGGCCATTTTCTTCATATATTCGCGCCTTTTCGTCCAAATAAGTGCCATTCCAGCATTTTGCCTTCAAGAGACCTAAAAAGTGAAAAGGAACGATATTAAGCAATAACGGATACAAAAGTGATCAAATAAGGACTTAAACGACCCCTTAAAATGGTACCTTTTAAAACCTTATCAAATATCCCTACACTTGTTATTTGCTTGTCCTCAAGCAAATGTGCTTTTAGCCAATTAATTTATAAGTTAGGGGTCATTAAGCATTAATTCAAAACGGTCCACAACACATATAAGCCCCGCAAAAGTCATAACAAGCACGGAAATTACATACTAGCACCTCACATGGGGTGTTTGGATACTCTCATCTCTCTCGGGTGTATATAAGAAATATAACAAATAGGAAATGGGATATAAACACTCATTAACCGGTCCTAGTACATAGATTACCATAGGCTTGAGAATAGATCAAAACTCCAACGCTTTGGCGTAAGCACCTAGGAAAGACTATCAAAGAGGTCTTTTAAAGGGTTGTAATGTTAGGCTTACGGTAGGGAATTAAGGGTTTGGTGGGATAGGCTATTTAGTGGTGGTAAGTCAAAAATCTTTATGTTAAATGCATACGAAGAATGGCGTTGCTAAGCCAAGACTCGACACTCTAAACTCTAGATAACTGAAATAAACAAACAAAAATTTAAAGGATAGATGTAGGATGGTAGCCCGTATGTTTTTTTTTTTCACTCTCTATTTTTTTCTTTTCTCTTTTTTTCGATTTTTTTTTTTTTTTTTTTTTTTTTTTTTTTTTCATACACTTTTACTCCACCATCCTCTAAGATAACATCAAAATACTAGGGATTTATAAGCATATCCCTACACTTGAGTTTTTATTACTCTAACACTAATTTGACCCGATTTGAAAAGATCAAAACACTTGGGGTACATTATTATGCAAACAAAGGGAATTTGAATTTAACGTTCCCTTCCCGTCATTTCATAAATTTTAACTTTTCCCATGAATCCCAATCATCCCAAAACTGTATACAAAGGATATGACTCGACTTAGCAACTTATGCAAGCAACTAGATAATTGAACTAAGGGTTTAGGGTGATAACAAACATTTGCACTAAAAGTGAGTGCATAAGGGGTAGGCTAAGGCGATTTGGGTGTATATTTGGGGGTGGGGTGTAAACAATGCTCTTCATTGATATTCCGGAAAAACCGAAACATCACGAGAACCGCGAAAAGGATAGGCTCTGAGGGGTTAACTAGGGGTATCGTGTACTAAAGATGAGTACAACGCAAAGGGTGTGGGGGAATTACTCAACCGATGTGGAAGAAGTAATTATATTACAGGTATCAAACAAGGGTTATCCTAATGCCTCTTATCATTTAGTTATTCCTAACTACACAAGTGTAGCCTCACTTGCGATCTCGGAATGCATCACAAAACAAGTTCTAGAATCTAATATACTACCGGTTCACACTCTAAGCATTGAAGATGAATGCTTTTATTCCTACTAATCTAAGGGCGATCCTCACATTTTGGTGGAATTTGGGTGGTAAAGGGTTTTTGTGCTAGTCATATAACTTCCTATCCATGAGACGCTTTTGTTAAGACTAATGGCCCACTCCTATATGTCATGAAAAATTTTAAATTTGGTGCCAAAATTACCCTAACCGACATTTTCTCATGGTTTATTACACAATCACATTTGGACAAAGCAAATAGTCAAGGATAAGCATAGTTTCAAAGTTCCCGTTTTATTTTCCCTCCCCACACTTAAACTGAACATTGTCCCCAATGTTCCCCGAAAGTATCAAAGTTATGATAAAAGAAGGTAATTTAAAACGAAAGAAACTAATACTCCCCTGATTAGCTCGGTAGGATCCGTGTAAAGTGGTGGTTAAATCCTTTTCAAGAAGAATTATTGCGTGAAAAGCTCCTCCAATCTTATGTAACTTCTTCTTGACAAACTAAACCTGCACACTTGAAGAAAACAAATGAAACCTTCGCGTAAAATCGGCGGTAATAATATATATAAGACTCGATTTAAACTAGGATATAATGCTTGTGGAATGGATGTTTACAGAATTTCTAAGAAAATTAAGACCTGGAAAATTCCAAAAATTTATAAGTAGCTCAGAAAACGAGAAAAAAGTAATCTGATGTTTTTACTCCTTCCTGACGCCGTCAGGTTGCAATCCTGACGCCTTCAGGTTATCCTGACAAAAACTGGTCTGCGATTTTCTGAAAAAAATTCTGGAAAATTTACATCTTTAGAATCTGGAAAAATTTCTGCAAAACATCCATTATGACTCGATACAAGCATTTGACTCGAACAAACAAACATATATATCTTTTAGTTAATTGTTATTCTCATGTTTACGTTTCTTTTGAAAACGTGTGTAATCCTCCCTACACTTATCCCTTATGTAAAATACCTTTATATGCAATTAAGACGAGGTTAAAAACAAAATAAAGCATTTTTACAAATTTAAACATGAGGATAAACAATTAATAAAAGATATATGACACTAACAAGCAAACAATTAAGCATGGGTTGCCTCCCATGAAGCGCTTTTCTTTATTTAAGAGTCTTGTAGCTAGACTCATAGTCGTGCTCCTACGTTTTCTCATTACCGCCCTCTTGACCCTTTGTTTTTCCTTCATCGAAAGGGTGTAGACGCTGTATGCTCACCGTGGATTCCTTACCAACGCTGTCAATTATGGCGACGGTTTTATCTTTTAAATTGGTCTCCTTAACTGTGAAAGGCCCAAACCATCTTGGTTTGTTTCTTCCTCGTAATGCCCTTATCCGAGATCTATACAAGAGCACTTTTTCTCCCTTTAGAAATTCCTTAGGGTCCTTTTGTACCTTAGGTATTGAAGTGGGATTGCTTCCTAACTTTTTATCGGGTTTCCACAATGTCGCATACAATCCTTGAACCATAAAGTCTCTAAGCCCTTTTTCCCAGTCATTTATCTTCTTCTTGACATTGTTGCCCGGGGCTTTTCGATTTCCACCCGTAATCATTTCCATGATCTTAAGAGGGTATCTTGGGACGATGGGTATCCTAGCGTACCCCTTCCCACTTTTGAGTATCATGATGCCTTCTCCGCATTTGATGGTTGCCTTGGCGGTGGCCAGGAACGGTGTCCCAAGAATGAGGGGTACGTTTTTATCTTCCTCAACATCAATGATTACGAAATCCACCGGATAAACGATGTTAGCCACCTCAATTAGAACATCAACAGCGATTCCTACGGGGTGGACATAAGTATGATTAGCTAAGGAAAGTCTAAGGTCGGTTTTGGCTGGTTTCTCTTTAGTTAACTTATTATAGATTGACAATGGCATTATGTTCACATCGGTCCCTTGATCGGCCAAGGCATTTATATTGTCCATGTCACCGACACTAACTGGTATCACGAAATTCCCTGTGGTGTCTCGTTTTCTTGTTAACGGTTTTTTTATAACCAACTCATACAGAGGTTCCATAGGTAAGGCGTCGTATTCTTCTTCCGTCATTTTTCCTTCAAGAGCTTCCCTAAGAACTTCATTGTACCTAAAGTTGTTTACTTGGTTTGCTATGGTTTTCTTGTTAATTTCGTGCTTAAGGTAGTACTCAATGGTCTCAGGTTCATCATTAGGCACAGACTCATCCTTCGTGCTTTCCTCAGTTTTCCACATCTCAGCCCTTGCATTCTCAGGCATGATGGAAACGGCGTTTACAAATGAAGTGGGAGGGCAATCATTGCTTCTTACGAGCACTTTTTCGGGAACCTTTGTTTTGGTAAATTCAATTACCAGATCCATCATTTCTTTCATTTTTGCTTGCATTTCCTCTCTCTGCCTATAAACCTCCTCTTCAAATCTGGCTAATCTCTCTGTATGAGCTGCCATGTACTCCCTCATTTGATCCTTGAAGCTTGGTGAAAGTGGTATTGGGGAAGTATAACGGAAGCGCCTTTCGGAACTTGGGTTTTGCTCGCGACTTGGGGATTCCGAAAGAGGTGTGGAGCGGTTGGTGGAGTGGGCGGATTTGTCGACCTCTCGAGGAATTTGTACGGGTGCTCTTTTCTGCCTTTCCATAAGATAATCAATTCCTCTCTCGATGGCACTCAATTGCTCTTCGAGTGTATCGGGGGATTCAGAAGGAGTGGATATGGCATTAACCACGTTAATCGGAGTTTCGGGAGATTCACTCCAATCTTCGTAGCTTTGATCGGCAAGCTCCTCTATAATATCCCATGATTTCTCTGCATTAAAGTCGCTGAGTCTTCCACCTGCGACTCGATCAATGGATCGTCGAGTTATGAAATCGGTATGATCATAGAAGATTTGGATTTGAAGCCAAAGATCAATGCCATGGTGTGGAAGTCTACGGAGTAGTTCCTTAAATCGAGTCCATGCTTTGTAAAGAGACTCACCTTGGAGCTGCTGGAATGTCAAGATGTCTCGCCTAAGCTTAGTGGTTCTCCCCGGTGGGAAAAATTGAGCAAGGAAGCGAGAAGTAAGATCATCCCAACTTGAGATGGAGCCGGCGGGAAGTCGCTCAAGCCAATTACTAGCTTGGTCCCGTAGAGAGAATTGGAAGAGATGCAGGCGCGTGGTCTCCCGAGTAGTAGCATCAAGGTCGATGGAATCGACGATTTTGAGGAAATCCCTCAGATGCTGATTTGGATCTTCGGAACGAAGTCCATGGAATGCACATCCGTTTTGCACCAACCGGATGGTGTCGGATCGCAGGGCCGTAGTTTGGGCTTGGTCGGGAAGCTCAATGGTGTTCCTATAGCCTAGGTGGCTTGGTCTCGAGTATTCACCAAGAGTACGGGCTCTTGGCAGGTCATTTGGTGGTGGGTTGATGAATGGTAGTGGGTTATCACCTTCCATGATGAAAAGTGATGGGTGTTACGAACAAAGGTTACGAAGAAGGGGGATAGACTAAGAGAAAGCTAAAAATAAGAAAAATTTACTTGATAGGAATCAAGCAAAGAAACCTAAACGATGTGGACTACTAACTAGCTATTCTATTCCCCGGCAGCGGCGCCAAAAACTTGATAATGCTACACGCGTCGTTCGGGGTCAAGGAAACTTCCTTTTCTTCGAGCAAGTTTTATAACACCCTAGGCAGTGAACCTAATCGTTGTAGTGTAGTAATTAGGGTAAGCCACGGGTATTGATATCGTTCTCTAGGGGAATAGGAATGCTAGTAAGGAGTTACTACGCTAAGGTTAAGGTTGAGGAAGATTATTTTTGTATCTTTTTATATTTTATGAAATGGAAAGGTACGAATCTCGGGTATTGGATTTGGGGGGTTGGTATTTCTACCGATTACTCTACTATTATCTAATTATCTAAACTAAGGTTGTGGGAGTCTATGTCTAATTAATGTGTGCTCGTATGATAGTTTAAAGATGTGTTTACTTAGTTTGTATTACTCCTTAATTATCTCCTATTGATGGTTGAGTGTCACGTCTTATTCTTAATTGCGTTGTGTGTCTAAAGTTGTAGGGTATGCGTTTCTCCCTAACTCTTTGAACTTACCAAAGGGTCTCGTCTACAAACCCACTAGGGATGATAAACTCCTACTCTAAGGCGCTCTTTGGATGGTTTAGCCTACAACTACTCAGGTAATTATATTCTAAGGTTCACAAAGATGAATCAAGCATTAAGTACACAACGAATGACCTATCGCATTACTAGATCATTAATCAACTAAGATAAGAAACAACCAATCAATATTCAATAATTAAGTTTCATACTTCCTAAGCAAACACACAAATAAATTAGCCGGACATGGAGAACATGCAAGCATACACACAAATAATCAAAGACATAATTGAATTAATGAAGTAAAGACTTATCTTGATGTAAGATAGGGTTAAAAACCCTAAAATGCTGTACAAGACACCTTAGGTTCGGTTTTAGGTTTTTTACTCCAAAGACTCTCCACTCAAAGACTGAAAAATTCGGATTCTATATATAAGATTACAATTGCGACGGCGTCACCTTATGTTTAGTGACGCCGTCGTGTCGCCGTCATTAGGGTTTCTTCTTGGCCACGTTAACCTTGCGACGGCGTCACCTTATGTCCGTGACGCCGTCCTCTTCAGCTTCTGACGTCGTCTGGATTACATCTAGGCCGTCTGAGTAGCGACGGCCTACTCTTTTACAACTAGACGTCGTCACTTGAAAATACGAGTTTTGGGTTCTGGATCGTCACAATAATTTTGGGACGGCGTCGCCATTAACACCTGACGCCGTCGCCTTCTAGTTTCAGCAACTGTGAGTGTCTCAATTTTGACTTTGGCCATTTTCTTCATATATTCGCGCCTTTTCGTCCAAATAAGTGCCATTCCAACATTTTGCCTTCAAGAGACCTAAAAAGTGAAAAGGAACGATATTAAGCAATAACGGATACAAAAGTGATCAAATAAGGACTTAAACGACCCCTCAAAATGGTACCTTTTAAAACCTTATCAGCAAACTTGGTGGGTTAGGCACGATCCCTCAGCACTAGTAGGTTAAAAATATATCTAAACTTTTTCACCCTTGATAAAAATTGATGGTTCTGGCGTAATCTATTGCGTAATTGATTTATCTGAGGGGCTGAGTTTCTGGGGAAGTTACGGCGTAACTTGGGATTTGGTTACGCCGTAACCTTTATATCTGCAATTACGGCGTAACAGTTTGTCATAGCTAAGCCGTAACCATTGAAATTTTGTTAGGAATTGGAAATTCCATGTTAAAGAGTCGGTCACCCCAATAATGGTCTAGCATATGTTAGCTCGTAGATTTGTCGTTGTTTACGTTATTTAGCAGTTTATTAGTTAGTTTGTAGCGTAGATTAGTTTAGTGCAACACCGTGGAGGAAGGACGGGTCTTTACCCACTGTATCCCTGATCCACAGTCCGATAGGAGGACGTTAGCTTTGTAACTATAAATACCCCTTCCATCCATGGAAGGGGTGGTGCTTTCAATCTAATATTCCATTATTTGTAAACCAAGTCTCTAGCTTGAACACCCAACTCTCTAACTTTCTCTCTCTAATGGCAAACATGTATTTTGATCTTCAAAGACCACCCGAATCATCAAACACAATAAAATAACGATCCTTCAATTGGTATCAAGAGCCAAGGTTGTTGTGTTGTGTTGATTTGTGTGGTTTCGTACCATGGTTATTGTGTTAGGTTGATTTTTTTTGTGGTTTTGTATCTTGTCATAACTGGTTTGTTACTGTTTGATGGTCAAAAATTATGTTTTCCAAGTAGTATTATCTTGTCATAACTGTTTTACAAGTAGTATTTTCTGTTTCATATCAGTCCGTATACATATGGTCTCAATGTCATTTGGTATCCTCTAGTTGGTCAAAAACACATCTGTCGGAACATAATGAATATGGTCAAAACTGCTTTTACAACAACAGGTCATACTGCTTTTGAATGTGTTGATTGAATTTTTTTTTATGATGTGGTCACTATCTTGTAGTCAAAACTGGGTCAAAACAAGTTTTCTGGGTTTATATGTATCTGGTCGGAATCTTGGTCGGAAAATCATCAGAAATTGTCATAATTTCAAGCTAGCGAGTTGTCGCAGGTGTCCAAAAGCAATGTATCTTCCTAGCGACTTACCATGTTGTGATAGCGAGTTGTTAAATGTAGCAACTTGGTTATTCGTTGACTTTCTTGAAAGTCAATAGCGAGTTATGTATACAGCTAAGTAGCGACTTGATACAGAAGAAGACCTAGCGACTTGTCATTTTTTTTGTAGCGATTTAGGCTAGCGACTTGTTATTTAACAAGTTAGCGGTTTGTAAAGAATAAAAGTCCTAGCGAGTTGTGCTTCATATAGCGACTTAGGTTGTTTGACTTTTGAGTCAAACTGAAAAAATAAGCGACATGAGACTGTAAAGGTTATGCTAGCGACATGACTTTTGTATAGCGACTTGCTTTGAAACTTTTGCTAGCTACTTGACTAAAAAAATTGGTAGCGACTTACAGGAGAGACTGACAGAAAAGATGAGATGAAGAATGAAAGACCATGACTTGTTGACCACAACAAAACCAAATACAATCACTCATGACTTCAGTAATTAAAACATCATTCAACAAAGATCACAAACCAAATACAACATCATGACTCAAATCTACATTGTATATCCTTCATATCCGAATCTGAGGTATACACACCCAACATTCGAATCACATCTACTATGAAGTAATGATCAAGATCTCAGGTTCACTCGTTAGTATACATATCAAGAACCTTGTAGGTCTTTCTAACGAGCTTTTCATCACCGATCTTTGTTAGATATATCTGACACATCAGAAAAAGGAGACAACAAATGTGTTATCTCTTTTTCTTTGGTTCGATTAATGTTTACACGACCTCAATCTATGGTTTTAAAAGTTCGTTATTCATCAAAACCTCTATTACTTATACGAAACTAAAAGATAAGGAAGATAACAAGTTTGTTATATCCTATATCTTGGTTCGTTTAAACTACAACATAATCAAACTTGAGAAATCAAACCTACCCGAGACCCTTCATTAGATCTTGATGTCAACTCCATCCTCGAGCCATCCCTGTGGCTATTCTTTGTCCTTGAAGCCGATTCAATGTTCCTAGCCAACCCTGTGGCAATCTCTTGATGAGATTCGTAGTTTTTTTTCATACGTGCTTAAAGATTGATCTGTGTTTTGGGGAAAAGGGTCTGTTTTGAGAGAGGTGGACTCGTGTTTATATTGTAAGGTTTGAAGGACTTGTTTGAGTTTGATAAGAAAAAGAAAATGGGTGTAGGCGTTCTTTTAGCACATATGTTACTTAGGTTTAGGTTAAACTGCCATTTATCTTGTAACCGGATAGTTACATTTGTGGTTGGATCGTGGGCTTTGGCTTCCCAAGTGTGATTTGGGCTTCTATGATATAACGTGATAAGGGAATTTATTGGAGGGTTTGGGCCTTAGCTTCTATCTAATATCTTTGGTCTACTAAATTGAAAACGTAAACTTGATGGTATTGGCATATACAGCTTTAGACCAAAATGTGTGTAAAATTTTTGGATACAAAGATTGTAATATTGAGTTCGAGTGGTATTTTGGTCGTATTACGACTTTCACGAAGAATACATACTAATTCATGACTTGAGCTTAATATTTGAGAAAAGAATTATTGAAGAAGGAGCATATGTGATTCATTCAAGTTCACTTGAACATTGGGCCATGAAGCTTGGATTTGAATGACGGTCAGATGGGCTTCTCAATATGAGATAAGATTTATGAGATTTAATGATGAGATTGGTTGATGAGATTTGTCGATATGATTTGGAGAGATGATGTGATTTCATGTGCTATGAGGCTTGATATTTTGGTCTATGCATTTTTTCGAAGGGTATTCTGTCTCGGCTTGAATTGTTATTGGAACTTGGTTGACAACGGGGTTGTTTGTGATCGATATATCATATCTGGAATTGAAGTGAGGTTTTTCGGGCGCGTTTACTTATTTCGTCTTCTTTCTTTCTACCCTTCCGTGAAGATGACTTGTTTGGGCGCTTATTGAGAGTGATAAAGACTTGACTATTTAGTTACGGTTGTATTTCTTTCTCGGTTAACCCACAACATAACTATCACCTCGGTGTCTCACTCAGTTGAGAATGTCAAGAGGTTTTGTACATTGGGTACACCGTTTCTTCTTCACAAGGATTAATACAAGGTTAAGTAACATATCTGGGGAATTTTACTTCATGATCAAGTTTGTTATATCGGGTCTACTTCACCATGTGGTCACATCAACAGCCGACAGAATATGTGGATGATGTGTTTACCAAAGTATTGATTGGATGGTTAATGATATTGATGATGTTGGATAATGAACCGCTGCATGTTCCCCTAAAAACAGATATTCACCGAAACCAAAATTGTCATAACACATTCAAGCTGACATTGTTTACGGTTTTGTCTTGATTTTGTAAAATCCCGCGAAAGAAACTATTTCTCGGTTTAAATCATAGACTTGTAAAATCCCGTGACAATGGAAACATCCTGGTAATAGTAAAGGGCATTTCCGGATCTATCTTACGGTTTATTCTTGGTTTTGTAAAATCCCGCGAAAGAAACTATTTCTCGGTTTAAACTATAGAATTGTAAAATCCCGTGATAATGGAACCATCTTGGAGAAAGGAAAGCGTATTTCGGGGTCTTCTGATGCTGGTGTTACGGTTTCTGTTTCGAAGAAGGGATAAAAGGGTGTACTTCATGAATTGGGTGTGTGTTTGGGTTGTCTTCATGGCAGTTTGGTTATTACAAGGTTTTACGGGGGTATGCTCACTAAACCATGGTCGGGATGAATCCATTATCAAAGTTCATTTAAATGTCAAAGAAGGCTAGAGTTGAGCAGTTTAGAAGATGTGACAACGGCGTTAATTCAGTATTATTTATTTGAGGTTGAAGTGAAATATCACGGGCGTGTGTACTTAGTATCTGAAGGTATCGGGGATGGATGGATGAAGATTCTTCATGATCCTTGTTCGAGCTTATTATCAAAAACAAAGACTTGGAAATCTAGTTATTGTTGGGTGACTTTTACCTGTTCTTTTTACCACTTGGGGGAATTGGGCTCTTATCATCTCAAAATAACTATCACTTTAAGGAGTTACGTTGTAGTGCTCAGTGTCACATTCAATTGTGGATTTTCAAGAGGTAATGTACGTCTATTACTTGATGGTTGGTTGGTTGAAGAGTATAGAGTACTTAAGAGATTCAATGGAGCATGAATTCTCGGCACCGCTCTTTGTTACATATGTGCAAGTTTAAGTCATGAGTTCGGGTTAGTTTACTTCAGGGTCAAATTCATCATATTGGGTTTTCTCCATCAGTTGTCACGACAAAGAGCCTACTGAATGATAATGGGGTTGATTACATGTTTTGCTAAGAGAGCTGAAAAGAGAGAGATAATGACGTATGAACACTACAGTTCATGCCTCGTTCTCTATAGAAAAGAAAAGTGTACGTTTCAGTGCGCTTTATCTTCGAAAGAAGAGAAATCTTCTTATGACGTATGAACACAACAGTTCATGCCTCGTTCTCTAAAGAAAAGAAAAGTGTACGTGTCAGTGCGCTTTATCTTCTGAAGAAGAGAAATCTTCTAATTAATGACCATTCTCATCAACATGCTTCATACTTTTTCCATGCGCTTCAGTCATCAAGTGAACCGGGCTACCACTGATTGTTTTCTCATTCCACGTGCTCGATTATAATGAAGATGGCGACATCATGTGCTTATTTTGCGGGAGAGAAGTGTGAATAGAACATTCGGATGATTTTCACTTATTGAGTCAAGAATGGCATCTCCGTATGCAATTCTTGAGGGGGAGAAGAAGTGTGATTTTTTTGCATTGCTGATTGATATTTGAGAATTTAAATGGTCATACGGATCTAAACTCATGTAAGAACCGAGCTTCTTATTATCGGGTCATCTTCACATGGAGTTTTTCTCTTCTAAGAGCCGTTGGTTGACATCTTCACTCGGATTGATGAGTTTATCGACAAAGTGCTTCCGGTTAATGCTTCACATATACATCAACATGATGATTCCGAACAATCTCTCTGTTCTTGTTTGATGTGATTGGTAGTTTGGCGTTACCATCTTGTGTGTTCGTTGCGGCCTTATTGCTGATTTCCTTGATGAACATCTTTCTGTTCTTGTTTGATTGGGAGAGATTTTAGTTAAGGGGATTTGCAAGATGTAAGTTAATTGGGATGCTTTTTGTTAGGATGCTTTTTGGTGTGAGTTGAAGATGTAAACTATCTATTCCCCAACTGAACAATCTTGAAGAAGGTTAAGTCTACAGTCTGTTCTACATTTTCTGCTACATGTTAGAAGACTAAAGACGAGTTGCATTTAACGATCTAAAGACTTCTTCTTAATCTGGGCATTTATCATACAGATTGTCGGTTTAGGGGAGAGCGCTAATTGGGAGAGAGTTATAAGTCAGATTCAATTCCCAATTAGACTTGCTCATATTCTTTAGCAGTGACTCCTCGAGACATTGATATTGACTATTGTTGGACATTTGACACAAGGTGATTACTTCGGAGTTAATCATTTATCACTTATTTGTGATTGAAGTTGACTTTCACAAAGGTGTGTTCTTATTTGATAACTTGCTCGGGCTTAAGAATTTGAGTTGAAGACTTGGTTTATCTAGTTACCAGCAGTCGAGGTGGATGGTTGAAGACCTGGTTAACTATCACTATTAGGAGTTACTTTGTTTTACTCAGTGTCACACGCATATGACGGTGTGGATAATCTCAAGAGGTGTTAATGTCTCATACTTTGTTTGGGTAGTGAGTACTTAGAGATTTGCTTGAAGCATAAATTCTCGACACCGTTCTTCCATCATTAGGTGCAAGCTTAAGATACAAATGTGGGGAAGTTGACTTCTGTTTCAAGTATGGTATATCGGGTCTTCTTCTTCAGTGGTCACTTCAAATTGTCTACATAAGGGTTGATAAAAATTGTCAGAGAGAGTCTTCAGCATGTTGATTCTCACAAGAGTTCAAGTGTTCTTCTCATAAAGATTTCAAGTATTTGGGCTTATACTATGTTGCTGACTCTGAAGTGTCAAAACCAGCAAGGGGTAAGGAGATAAGCACCTAAACGCGAGTAAACTTGATGAACTTAATACTTCTAAGTAATTGAAGATACCCCGGGAAGACAAATGTTATTACCGCAGAGAAACTCAAGGTTTGACTCAAGACGAGTAAACTTGATGAACTTAATTCTTCTAAGTAATTGAAGATATCCCGGGAAAACAAATGTCATGACCGCAGAGAAACTCAAGGTTTTACTCATCAAGGCATTTAGTGTTAGTATTTCATCTACGTGGGGGAAGTGATGTTAGAAAAAGTTTCTGAAGATAAATGAGGTACACAAGTGCGACATATTCAGGGGAGATAAATGTGTAACATGAGGGAGGTGTTATCAGTTATTCTTTCGGTGGGAATGTGTGTACTTCAGATTCTTGAGCTTCATACACGATCATCAGGGAAGAAAAATGTGAACATGGGAAGGTGTTTTCATTCCCCTCATGATGTGTATTCGGGAGAGCTTTTGGGTATTGGTGTACTTCGGGTTCTTGAGCTTCATACATGATCATCAGGGAAGAAAAATGTGAACATGGGGAGGTGTTTTCATTCCCCTCATGATGTGTATTTTGGAGAGTTCTTGAGCATTATACAAAGAGGCTGACTGCATCAATTCAACTACTTGGTGGAATTGTTCTCTTGACACCTTTTGGAATGGATTGCTTCAGACTTCAGTAGTAATGAATTTTGAGAAGAAATTTAAAGAGTGGGATGAAACGTTGTTGTTCTTCTTCTTGATTATATAACCCCGAATGGAGATCCTCGATCATCGTTCTTAAATGGAGCAGCGGGATTTATGATAATGGTGTGCTTCCTTGTGCACCTGGCTAAAGCAAGCTTGAAATAGAGCTTCGAATCTGCTCATCTTAAGGATTTTCGGTTTGGGGGGAAGCTGCCAGAGTCTCACTTTCTGATGGTTCAATTTCTCACAATTCTGGAGCATCGAAAGCTTTGGTGATGAATGTTTAAGAGATGATGACTTCCATCTTCTACAACGGGGCTGCTTGATATCCTTATCTCGGTACTCGTATCATCATCTTCTTTTACTATATCATCTTCTCTATCTTTGTAAATATTTATCAGAAAAACAAAATACAAAAATATAAAACCAACAAAAAGAAAATAGAAAAATATAAAACCAACAAAAACCCATAAAAATCAGAAAATTTCAAAAATACCAAAAATATGTTTTCTCATGACATGTCTTCTGGTATCGATAACATCTACGGTCTTAGAAATGTCATTCAATAATGGCACGGGACCATAGATGAAGTTCGAGCAGGAGGTTTAAATATTCGTTTTCCAAAACATGTCACAAACTATGGCTTACAGTTATTTCAGACTGTAACCCGCGCTTCAAAAAAAATGGCTTACAGTTATTTCAGACTGTAACCCGCGCTTCAAAAAAAATGGCTTACAGTTATTTCAGACTGTAACCCGGGCTTCAAATAATGGCTTGCAGTTACTTCTAACTGTAACCCGTGCTTAAAACTATGGCTTGCTATTATTTCAGATAGCAACCCGTTTTTTTAAAGAAGGAAAGTGCTACGCTTAAACTATTTTCAAAATATTTCGTGCACTTATCCTTAAAACAAAACAAGGAAAGTATGTCGAAGGACTGCTGTTCCTACACAAATGTTTTTCCGTCTAAAATTCTTCAGAAAAATATTTGGTGTTTTCAAAAATGGCGGTAAATGAGTTGCTTTTAAAACAATCAGATTCAGAGTTTTTGTAAAATTGAAAACTCAATCAATGACTTTAGCGCTTTTAAACCTTTCATAAAATGAGTCATGGATTGAGGGGGATAATGTTTTTTTTAAATCTACATCATCTAACGGGCTTTCTTAATTATCCTAATATGCTTAATTAAAAATGATGTTAACCTATGTTGAAGGACTAGGTGCCTAGGATATGATTGCTAGGATTAGATGATTAGAGTTTGATGAACACATTATTCTCATACATTTATATGAACTGATTGATATGTTGAATTGACTTGAATTAGTCGATTGTTGTTTGGGTGATGTCGACCACCATATATCTGTATGTGTGTTCACTAACGTATGCAGGTATATTGGTATATAAGAATGTTCCCGATCCGGATCCCACAATTGAAGATGATTGGATGCCAAAAGGAAAGGGTAACTATATCTTGGGTTGGCAAATGAAGAAACGGAGCTTAATTGGACTTCTATGGAGAGTTGGCATAAATGCAACATAAGAGATCTCACTGCATCAGCAGATGGTTTTCTTCATCAGCAAATGAAGAAACAGAGCTTAATTTGACCTCAGTTGGCATTCAAAATGCAACGTAAAAAGAAGTCTCACTGCATCTGCAGACGGTTTTTCTTCCAAGCCCTACAGCAACAACGGAAGCTTCTCAACCACCTAACGTATCTTTGTGCAGGATACCATTTTTAAACAATTTTGAATAACTTGATTAAATTGTTTTGAAAATGGAAAATATTGTTTTGGAAATATATTGGACTAATTTTTGAAAATCACCGGACTTCATGTTATCAAAACCTAAGTCACTCAATTATTGACTTCTGTCATCGATTGAGGGGGAGAGTGATTTAAAATATAATATTTTCAAACAATATTTCTTCATAAAAGTTCCGGTTTGTACGTTAAAATGTGGTGATCTAAAGATTTAATGTTATGTCATGGTATGATTTTTTCTTTAGAATCAAGGTCTTTCAAAATGAAATTTTTTCTGTTCTTGTTTGATTGTGAAATTGTTTTGTTTTACTTAAAAGATCTCTTAAAAACTATCATACCTGACACTAACAATCTTTAATGTCTTAAAATGATCCTTATCTGTCATCTTTCAAAATTGAATCTTGCCACGTCTTTCCCCAAATTTTTCTAAATGATTTAAATCAGTTGGGATCACAAATCTCAAATGGTTTGATATTTCTGATCGGGGTAGAGATCGTGATTTAAATCTCAAATCTGTTTTAAATGGAATTGGTTTTTAGTCCTTTAAAGGCACTCCTGCCTCCATGTGCCAAACGATTTCAATATACATAACGCACATGTTGAGGAGGAGGATTTATCCAAAAACCAGATGAGTATTTAAACAAGGCCACATTTTCTCCCATGTTTTCTAAACCTAATTAAATCACTTGGGATCCAAAATCTCAAAGGGTTTGATATTTTTGATCGGGGGAGAATTTGTGATTTAATAATGAAATTTGATAAAAGGTGATCGTTTTGATTTAACTGTGCACGCTGCTCTCTCATATGTGCTAAACGCTTTCGAATCTTGAAGCACATATTGAGGGGGAGCATAACTATCGAGGTACAAAAGTTTTTAAAGAGATTTTTAAAGTACCTTGATTGAGTTTTCAAATGGTTTTATTAATGGATTTTGTGATCGTGGATGTGTTTCAAAAGAACTCTTTCCTCTATGTGATAAAATGATTTCACTTATCCTATGCACATATTGAGGGGGAGAATTTTACCATGAAAATCAAATGGCTTTTTCGTATGAAAATTGTGATCTTCAAAGTCCTCTTGCCTCCTTGTGCTAAACAATTTCTAAATCATACGCACATGTTGAGGGGGAGGTTTTCTAAATGATCAAAACTATTAAGGTACAAAATGCTTTGATCTCGTATCACAAGTACCTTGATTGGTTTTCCAAATGATTTTTCAATTGGTTTCGAGAAGGAATGAACAATACCAAAAGACCGACCAAATTTACTTTATGCATGGTGTTATAAGGATGGTTAGGTTAGGTATTTGTTCCCACGATCCGCCAGAACCGGAGGGATCTACCCAGGGACAATCCACTAGATAGTGTAGAGTCCTTAGGTATATTGAAAAAAGGAGAAAAATGAGAATATGGGAAGAGTGCGGACTGAGACAGAGCTAGTACTGGAATAAACCCAACAAGGTTATAGTATTGAAGTCTCGGTAAGCACTGAAGGGGTTGAAGAATGAAAAAGAAATGAATATGAAAAAGGGTGAAAAGAAATAGCCCTCCAATAATTCAACCTTAGGGCAGTAACCGGGTTCAAATTCATATGCTACTGGTGTTTACTAAGGTAACATCGGTATTGAAGACAAGACTTCATGGACCCAGTGACGCACTGCACTTCAACTTTCCAAACCACTCAAGTTCCTCTTAAAAGGACTTGTTTCATTCTCACGGGGAACCGACATTATCTATCGACTCTCTCTTAGAGATTGTTGATATTGAAGAAGGAGACCTTCTCCCTAGTCTCCGACACAGGAACCAAATATGCACAATTGAGTCTAGAGCCAAGAGATCATCCACAATATCTCGTTAGGACACTAAATTCTTGAAGACTTGCTTTTTCACACAATGTGGAAAGTAAGTTTATATTAAGAGTCCTACGCATTATCCTTGTGGTATTGCCAGAACATCTGAGTGATATGTAAATATTCACGATGAAGATGGAAATCCTTCTAGAGCCAACATCAAACAAGCTCTTGGTGGGTGACATGTGAAATCTTGCAAAAGATCAAGCTTGTGACAACTGGATAGAAACTATGGGGCGATTCAATCTTGAATCAACCTTGGTCCAGGATTGGAATTGACGAATACTTTTGGAAAAACCGTTCGATGTGCAAACCTTCTTTTCTCTAGCACGTCGAATGTGTATTCATTTCAAATTCAAAAAGTATCTATGATTGAAAAATACTTTTAGAAAAACCGTTCGATGTGCGAATCTCTTCTTTTCGCTAGCACGTCGATTGTGTACTATTTTCAAATACAAAAAGTGTTTTGATTGAAAATTGATCTTTCTCATAAAACCTTCGTCGTATTGCAAAACTCTTTATTCTAAGAAATACGCGATTGTTTTTCAAATCATTTTTCATCAATCAGTGAATCTCAATTCGCTGGTTCACTCACTCCGTGTTGTCTTCTTTGAGACGTTCCGGTTTGAGAACAGCTAGAACAGCTGCGAAACCCTGTCAAGGAGATTCTTAGGAATCCTACCTGATCACAGGCAGTACTTGTACTGATCAACGGGGAACCGTGGGCCGTGTACCTCAATTCAACGAAAGTGATCAAAGACACTTTCGTGTGTTTTATTGCTAAATGTTGTTTGCAGGTACATTTGGACGGTTGCAGCTGATCAGAATTGAGCGGTCAATCGAAAGCCGCATGCTCACAGCATCCACACTTAATTTGAAGAAATCATGACTGGTGCATATCTACATAACCTGGCTCTGATATTTCATACTATGCTTCTGCTTCGCTGCTGCAAATATCATGAACCAGTAAGGCTTCCGCTACTCTGATGGAAAGATGTCATGATTCAAAAGTGTGAGCATGTCGGTCCAAAAGTCACAACATCACATGATGGCAACACAACTATGGATGATCCAGAGAGATTTACAGTGGCTGATGATCTCAATGAAAGCTCGAAGATCATCAAAGATGTGGATCAGTTTTATGGCCTCCACTTAAAGTACAAATCAACGCGGACTTTAAAGAATCGCTACTTAAGCACAAAGATTGCAGAAATGAAGAATTCAAGTCTACGAGCTCAAGAACGAAGTTAAAGATAGAATGCTAGGAAGCAAAATATATTTCATGGGGTGACCTCCCTTAGGGGGAGATTGTTAGGAATTGGAAATTCCATGTTAAAGAGTCGGTCACCCCAATAATGGTCTAGCATATGTTAGCTCGTAGATTTGTCGTTGTTTACGTTATTTAGCAGTTTATTAGTTAGTTTGTAGCGTAGATTAGTTTAGTGCAACACCGTGGAGGAAGGACGGGTCTTTACCCACTGTATCCCTGATCCACAGTTCGATAGGAGGATGTTAGCTTTGTAACTATAAATACCCCTTCCATCCATGGAAGGGGTGGTGCTTTCAATCTAATATTCCATTATTTGTAAACCAAGTCTCTAGCTTGAACACCCAACTCTCTAAATTTCTCTCTCTAATGGCAAACATGTATTTTGATCATCCAAGACCACCCGAATCATCAAACACAATAAAATAACGATCCTTCAAATTTTCTTATTACGGCGTAATTCTTATCATTAGTTACGCCGTAACTTGACTTCAGTAAGATCTTCACTTACCGTCTCTTATCTTATTTTCAGGTGCAAACAATCCCGCAGACTTGCCTAGATTTTTAGCACACCCCAATGCTGGTATTAGGCAACTGTGCGTGGAGGAATATGAGAAATTAATGGCAAAAGATATCAGTCAACCCGAGGCTCTTAACTTTGAGACATTCGGTACTTTGGGAAGTGGAAGTGCTAGTAGGAGATTGAGGAAGTTTTGCAAGATCAAGTTCACATCTTCTAACGGGGATTTCACATGTACTGCTTGGTTGAGGTTGTTTAGGATCAGGGAACCGGTCATTCCGGAATACGTTCGTGAATTCCTTGCTAGTGTGGAGTTTAAAACTGAGGTTGATGATGATGAAGAGGATTCTATGTTTTTCTAGCTTGGAGGCATCTGGAGGAGATTGACTCTTAGGGAGTTTACTTTGCGTATGGGTTTGTACACTGAGGCGGAAATGGAGACTGAGGCTTTTAAGCGGTTCTATAACACATGCTGGAGAAGAAAGGATGAGAATCAAGACCTTGCTGCTTATTTTGACCAGATAGCTGTCACAGGGGGGTATAATCCGAGTAGCCCTCCATCTTACACCATGGTGAGGAGCCCTATTCGTCGACTTGTGCACCACCTTATTGCTTGCTCGATTCGAGCAAGACACTCAGCCAAAGAAAAGATGACTATGGAAGACCTTTATCTGATGCAGGGGATGGAAGGAGGGAACAACATTGATGTTCCTTATTATTTGGCTAGGTTTATGGCTGTAGGTGCTAACGGGTTTTCTGATAGGAGTCCTTTGCAGGGGCACATTTAATCGGGAGATTGGCTATGAGTTTTGATCTCATGACCGATGAAGCTTTGGCCCGAGTAACCATTGGTAGGGATACTATTTTGATTGGCCTGCCTAAACTAGTGGAGTTAGGAATTTGCATCCAGGATGTTTATGGTACGATTCACCTAGCTGGGACTGCCCCTAGAAGGGAAGACGGGGAAGCCAGTGGTGCAGCTGGTGATGCAGCTGGTGGTGCAAGTGGTGAAGCCGAAGGAGAAGCTGAGGAGCAGGTGCCATTAGGACGTAGAAGGGCACATGTGAATGTTGGGGATAGATTGAAAATTATTGATGAAAGGCTCGAGGAAATGTCATCCCACTTCAACGAGGAAATTGAAAGCCTTGGAGTGGGTCTTTTTGGTCTTAGTAACCAATTTGAGGGTTTTTCAGGTGCATTGGATCAGGTGCAGCAGCTCCAGCAGGATTTCTTTCATTGGAGTGCAGATCGGACTAGCCAGATGCTTCAGCATATGCATTTGAGCCACCCTAGGTGGGAAGGTCCAGAGTACGTGTACCAGCCCAACATTCCCGATGTCGGAGTCCAAGTAGGAGTGGCCTTCATGCAACCCGGCGCCACTCCTGGAAGCACCGCAAGCACTCCATTTGAGTCTTCTCAATTCCACTCTATGGATCATGATCTCCCCGGGGACGAGTGATTTCCCCATTTGATGAAACAATTTGAAACAATTTTAAAACTTTTTGAAACTCAAGTCTGTAATAACTTAACTATTAGGATGTTTGCCTTTTCTATCGTTAATTGTACCCTTCGGGTACAGAATTTTCCTGGTATGCTGTGCAGGTTTTTGTTCTGTGACACAGTTACGGCGTAACCTTATGATTTAGTTACGCCGTAACCACTGCTGGAGTAGGGAATTTTGGATGCAACACAACTAGTTAAGGCCAACCCCTGATTCAACAAACATTACCCAACCCATGACCCACCTTCAACCTTTAGTATGACATCTTGAGCAACCATTCGAGAGGGGAGTTTCTTTCTTTCTTTATTATTTTTCATTTCTATTTTATTTTTCCTTTTTTTTCGTAAAAATGGGACTTTGTACACTTCAAGTGGGGGGATAGGAATAGAAATGAAGTGTATGATTACTTAACCAACTTGCCCTAATTTTCTAGTTGGTTTTAAAAAAAATTAAGCTTATTTGAAAATTTTTGTCATTTTTTTAACCAAACTAGAATCGCATAAAAGTCGAGCACACATTAACCCTTATTACCATTGGTGAGATTTAGCCTTTTCGTTTCCCCCATTTTACCCAAATTTACCATAAATTGAGTGTGCCGATAGTATTGTAAACTTTAGAACTTGGCTTTTACATCACTTCGAGACCATAGACGAGTAGTGTATCAAGTTAGCTTGGTGAATTTGGAAAAGGCAATTTGAAAAAAGTAAATGTTTTAGGTTTTCACCCAAAATAGCCGATATGTGTTCACTTGTGTGTGTTTATCGATTAGTCGCATTGGCTTTTCGACCCCCGTGTTAACCCTATTTGTTACACTCATCTTTAGTGCAAGATACCCCTAGTTACACCCTTTTGAGCCTTTCCTTTCATTTCATAACCCTTATATTCGTTACAACTTTACACCTTAGCCTACCGTGTAGTTTTACCTTTTTACCTAGAAGCCATTGTTCACCCGAGTTTGAGGTTCAAATAAAGAAGCATATAACATCTCGCTTAAAGATCTCGGAAGACCCCAAGTAATCACCTTATGCTTAGTTCAAGTGGGGGGAAAAGTATATCATTGTATCTCAAGCATATCTTAGTATATGCACACAAAAAAATGTTTAGCACGATCGCTTATTAGTACGACAAAGTATTGGCACTACGTGAATTAGCATTAAGAATAATCTTCTCAAAAGATTGGAAGAATGAGTTCAAGAATAATTTTGGAGAATTCTGGAGGCATGCACTGACCATATGAAGACAAACCTTGAATTATTGGTTGGATGATGGCAACTCGGTTTTAAGCTAAAACTATTTGTTTTCTTTTTCCTTTTCACCCATTAAATATCCCATGTCTATCCTCACCCTTTTTGTCGTGAAGCGTATCTAGGTGATGCAGCGAGCAATCCTTGATGTCTTGGCCATGAATTTGGTCATGTATCATTGATTTTGTCCACTTCGCCGTGACACGTTAGTAATGACACCACCCCTTTAGCCTTCATAACTCAACCCAACATTGCTTTTTAAATTTTGTCTTAACTTTAGCTTTAGTGGTGGAGTTGTGTGTAATTGCCAAGCTTATGATAGAATACTTGCTATGTCCGTGCAATTGAGTGATCACCCCGAAATTAGCACTTAGAATAGGATGAGTGAGAGTGTTTTCGTTCCCATTTCATGAGGTGTTCGGCTCTTATTAATATTCTAGCATAGAATTTAAAACTACGCATTCTTCATGAATGTATCTTTTACAGTCTAAACTGGTCTACTTGAGGGCAAGTAGAGTTTAAGTGGGGGGATATTTGATAACATCAAATAGTCCTGAGTTTCTAAGCATTAATTTCCCCCTTTATCATCACATTTTGAATATATTATTAGTAAAAACTTCCTTATTCCTTTATATTTCATTTCAGGACGCATTGGAAGCAAGGAAGCTACTATTGGACATTTTCAAGACATATTACGACGTAACCATGTAACGCAGTTACAACGCAACTGAAGATTTTGATGACTACGGCGTTATCCTTAGATAAGGTTACGCCGTAACCAAACTACGGCGTAGTCTCAGCTTAAGATACGCCGTAACTATGACTTACACTGGAATTTAGTAACTACGGCGTAACACCGAACAAAGTTACGCCGTAGAAAATGGATAAGCACTGAAGATTGAAGAAAGTTATGGCGTAACTACCTAATAGGTTACGCCGTAACTATTTTGAAGCCTATAAATAATCAACGATTTCGTCAGTATTAAGCATCTCTCCTTTCCAAAACCTTCTAGGGTTTGGGGAGATCAAAACACAGAAGAAGAAGCATGGTTTAGGAGCATGAATAACGAAGTTCTCCCCTACGATTTCCTTTGTATTCGAGTTTGGATTCTTTTTATATTTTTCTAGATCTTATATTATGAATTCATGTTATAATTAAAGTTTGCATTTATGTTATTGTTACTCTCTATAATTCTTTATAAACATTTTCTAGTCTTTTCATAGAATGCTAGCCTTAGTAGTGTTATAAGCTTGGTAGTATTTAAAGGGTTGGGAGATATGACCAACTGACCCCAGTCTGATAGATAGCGAAGTATGGGAGGAATTGGCCATAGTACGACCACTCTTCGTGTGCGAATCGACCAAAGGATCACTTATCAAGTAGAGGTACTTAAGAGGTTAGGGGGAATCTAAGTTCCTAACGGCCGGGTTCCCACAATCTAGATCGAGTAGATATGGTGCTTAATGACAGCTATTAGGTTGTCGAATGATCCCGGGTGACCTGCTCATCTTGGTGAGGAACCTAAGAACCATAGGCCATGACGAATCGACCAAAGGAGTCTGGTGATAACTAACCACTATATTGAATCTTAGTATAGGGATTCAATTCATATTTGTTTTCTTTATTAAGCTTCGTTTATCTTTCTCTTTACCTAAATTTCCGGTGTCTGTGTAAGTAGAATAATTACACACCTATCGAATACATCAGTTTTGTCTACCATATATTTCCTATGTTTTATCTAATCAACTTAGTTCTTTTCAAGGTCACAACTCTCTTGGGACGATACTCGGATTTACCTAAGGCTTTACTACATCTGATCGGGTACTCTGCCCGTTAGTATGTGTCTATCCTAAGTTATTCAAGTTTTATAAATATTAAAAGCAGGATGAAATAGCACATCAATATAGTTATAATACATGTTTCAAACAAGGGTTATCCTAATGCATCTTATCATTTAGTTACTCTTAACTACACAAGTGTAGTCTCACTAGCTATCTCGGAATGCATCACAAAACAAGTTCTAGAATCTATTATATTACCGGTACACTATCTAAGCATTAAAGGTGAATACTTTTATTCCTAAAGATCTAGGGGTGAACCTCACATTTTTGGGGAGGAAATTGAGTGGTAAACGGTTTTTGTGCTAGTCATATAATTCTTATCCTTGAGACGCTTTATTAAGACTAAATTTTTACTTGTAAATGTCATAAAAAAATTTAAATTTGGTGCTAAAATTGACTTAACAAATATTTCTCATAGTTTATTACACAAATTACCAAGGACAAGACAAATGATCAAGTGAGTGAATAGTTTCTAAGTTCCTGTTTTATTCTCCCTCCCTACACTTAAACTGAACGTTGTCCCCAATGTTCCCCGAAAGCATCAAAGTTATGATAAAAGAAGGTAAATAAGGAAAAGAAACTAGTACTCCCCTGATTAGTTTGGTAGGATATGTATGAAGTTGCGGTTAAATCCTATTTTAAAAAGAATGCATAAGTAACAAGCTTCATCCAATGTGTTTCTTCTTCTTGTTCAAAATAACCTGCACACTTATAAGAAAACAATGAAACTTTCGCGTAAAATCGGCGGTAAAACTATATATGACACACAACTACACTAGAAATCAAGTAAGATATAATGCTTGTGGAATGGATGTTTGCAGTTTTTCTGGAAAATTAAGACTTGGGAATTTCCAAAAATTTATAAACTGCACAGAAAATGAAAACTGATTATCCTGTTTCTACATAGCCTGACGTCGTCAGGTTTTAATCCTGATGCCGTCAGGTTGTCCTGACAGAAAGTGGTCTGCTGCGTTTTTCTGGAAAAATTACATCATTAAAACCTGGAAAAATTCCTGCAAAACATCCATTATGACTCGATACAAGCATTTGACTCAAACAAACACACATATATATCAATTTCAATAGTTGTAATGCTCATATTCATGTTCTTAAAAACTTATGTGATCTTCCCTACACTTATCTTTTTATAAAATACCTTCATATGTAATTAAGACGAGGTTAAAGACAAAATAAAGCATTTTCACAAAGTCTTACATGAGAATAAACAACAATGAAAGAGATATAAAACACACAAAAATTGAAATACAAAATAAGCAAACAATTAAGCATGGGTTGCCTCCCACGAAGCGCTTTTCTTTATTTATGAGTCTTGTAGCTAGACTCGAAGTCGTGCTCCTACGTTCCGCATATTTTAGATGCCCATTCGAATGCCTTGACTCTTCCTTCATCACGAATGTATTCGGGGCCTAACTTTAGACAAGCGGTGTAATAAACTGTATCATTACAATCAACCTCAAAAGCCAAAATATTGTCCACATCTAACTCATCAATGCCCGTAAACTTTTTATTTTTGTAAGGCATTATATATTTAACACATTCGGTCACATTTGAGAACTTAGCTATTCCTTCCTTTTGATCATAAATCATCATGGATTCCTCAATAAATGGTCTTCCAAGTATCACATCTCCTAGGAATCCATCAATGATGCCCTTAACATCTTCCAAGATCATGAAGTCACATCTATATGTGAAATTACCTACAAAGACATGCAACCCTCTAGCTCTCCCAACGTAGTTACTTAATTTCCTAGGATAAAAGGGGTCTCTCCTAGGTCCTAGCTTTTCGCTCATGATCCAATTGTAATAGAGCCTAGACATTACGTTCATGGCTGCCTTATAATCTATGTAAGTGTGATCCCTATACAAGTATCCTATCATGCACGGTATCTTAATGTTTCTAGGGTCACCCTTTTTTATGCATGGCTCGAAAGGTGGTCGCGGATAGTTAACTACGTTATAATTATAGGCGATTTCCTTTCCATTAGGGTATGACTTAAAATACTCATTAAGTTCCTCTTCCTCACTACCCTCCATAATTTCTAATACTTTATAATTTCCTTCCCAAGTTCATCATCCGAATCATCACTCATGGTTGAATTGCTATCTATAGTACTAGTTGTTTTTTCAAGGGCTTTCTCAAGTGCGCTTTCAATTATCCTATTCAATTTCTTAAGTTCTCCAATTTCACTAAAGATACGAGTGTGAAGTTGGTTGGCATATGTCCGATCAAGTGGTGGGTTTTGTGGTGGATGGTCGTTTGGTGGTGGATCGTCATCCATGGTGATAAGTGACAAGGTTACGAACAAAAACACAAAGAAGGGGGATAGACTACAAGAAAGCTAACAAAAATGAGAAAAAATCATACTTGATAGGAATCAAGCAAGGGAACCTAAACGAGATAGAAGTCTAACTAGCTATTCTATTCCCCGGCAGCGGCACCAAAAAATTGATAGCGTGGTTTCGGGGTCGAGAAAACCTCCTTTTCTACGAGCAAGCTTTTCAACCCTATAGGCAGTTAACCTAATCGTTGTAGTGTAGTATGGGGTAAGCCTCGGGGATTGATATCATTCTCTAGGGGAATAGGAATGCTAGAAAGAAATTTATGACTAGAAGGTGGGGTTGAGGATGATTCGTTTTTTCTTTTTTATGGTTTTTTAGAAAGCTAAGGTAAATATCTCGGGGAAATTGGTTGGGGGTGGTACTTCTACCGATTTTTCTGCTTTAACTAATTATCTAATTATCTAATTACTACGGATAGCTATGTTTAATTGAGGTGTGCTCGTATGATGATTAAAGATGTGTTCACTTAAATACTATTACTCCCTAATTATCTTTTATTGATCGGTTGAATTGTCACGTCCTTTATCTTAACGCGTTGTATTCCTATTAGTCGTATTGTGTGCGTAGCCCCTAGTTCTATGAGGTTATCTCTCGTATATGATTCACGGAATCGGCAAGCCTAAGCTATTTCATCCGTTCACCCTATTGTCCTCAAGCATACTCACACAATAAATACAACGAAAGCCTAATTGCACTATTAAGCAGAAATCAATTAAGAAAAGAAACAACTTAACAACAATCAATAACTGGGTTTCATAGATCTAAGCAGACACATAAGTAATTTAGCTAGACATGTTAAACAAGCAAGCATACACACAATCAATTGAACATGGGGTAGACATAATGATAAATGGGATTAACAAATTTATCTTGATGTGTAAAATAGGGTATGGGACCCTAGAATACTATCCAATTCAGTCTACAACTGAGTTAGGGCTTGCTCTCCAAAATTCTACCTCTTAAAATACAGAAAAAAACAAATTTTATATATAGATTTACAATCGCGACGGCGTCGCCTTTTGCATGCGATGCCGTCAGGTCGCCGTCATTAGAGTTTCGTCTGGGCCAAGTCATCGATGGGACGGCTTCACTTGAGAGTTGTGACGTCATCAGTATTTAGTTGTGACGTCGTCCGAGTTCTAGATCTGGGCCGTCTGGAATGAAAAGTGTGAGTGACGCCCTCCATATTTTAGGCGTGACGTCGTCGGGCTTTAGGATAAGAAATTCCACTGAGCCATCGTGGGCACATTTTGATCAAGTCTTCATAGAGGGACGGCGTCGCCCTTTGGATGGGATGCCGTCAGGTTCATCAGCCTTGAGTGTCTTCGATCTTGACTTTGCCATTTTCTTCATGTTTTTGCTCCTTTTCGTCCAAATGTGCTTCATTCTAGCATTTTGCTTCCAAAAGACCTTAAAAAGGAACGAAATTAAGCGGTAACGGATATAAAATGTGTCGAAATAGGGCTTAAATGACCCCCTAAAAGCGTATGTTTAAATCCTTATCATAGCAAAATCTATAAAGACGGTATCACCATAGCAAAAGGGGTTAGGAAAAACAACATATACGTCATGAAAATAGATATAAAATCTAGAGATAAACTTTGCTTAACAACCATAGATGATAGCTCTACTCTTTGGCATAGACATCTAGGTCACGCTAATATGTGACTTATTCAATCCTTGTCCTCAAAGGAGCTAGTTAGAAACTTACCCAAGTTGAAATATGACCAACACTTTTGTGATGCTTGCAAAATTGGGAAACAACTTCATAGTAGCTATAAGGCTAAAAACATGGTATCCACATCTAGGTGTCTAGAACTTTTGCATATGGATTTGTTTGGTCCATTCGCTATACAAAGTTATGGAGGAAACTTCTATACTTTGGTCATAGTAGTTGATTACTCAAGGTACACTTGGACAAAGTTTTTGAAAACCAAAAATGAAGCTTTTTATCAATTTGAAATACTTAGTAAGAAAATTCAAAATCAACTAGGTGTTAACATTGTGTTGATCCGAATGGATCATGGTCGTGAATTCGATAATGAAACATAATTTGGAAACTTTTGTGATACTAATGGTATAACACACAACTTTTAGGCTCCTCAAACACCCCAATATAATGGTGTAGTAGAACGTAAGAATCGGACTCTTCAAGAAATGAGTAGAACAATGCTTAATGAACACAACATACCCCAAACGTTTTGGTGTAATGCCGTTGACACATCTACTTACATCTTAAATAGAGTTTTAATACGTCCGTTCTTGAACAAAACACCTTATGAACTTTATAAAGGCAAGAAGCCTACTTTAGGATACTTTAGAGTATTTAGATGTAAATGATTTATTTTAAATACCAAAGATTATCTCACCAAATTCGACCCAAAGTCTTATGAAGGTGTGTTTCTTGGTTACTCACAAACAAGCAAAGCATATATCGTTTTAAACAAAGAAACAATGAGCGTCGAGGAATCGTTAAACATAATATTTGACGAAAGTCCACCTCCCTCTAAGACATCAAGAGAACTCCCATCCTCAGGCAAAGTCATCAAATCTATCCAGCTTTATAGTAACACTTATTTAGCTCGATCTCGCATCTCATCAAACAAGAACTGTCACGAGATCAAGTTAGACAAGTGCTCATTACTGAGCTCCATATCTTTGATGACTCAACTAGATTTTGGGACTCCCCTATTGGTACCAGGAAACTACTTTATCTAATGAGGTGGTTCTAGAAGGAATACTTAAGAAAACATATGCGCACGAAAAGTGAGTATGGTGATAGGAAAAGAAAGGATCGACGTGAAAGCGGTTATAGTCTAGGAACTAAAATGCAACCTAGTTCTCTATAACCAAGGCTCTGATACCAATCTGTCACACCCCCAAAATATCGCAGCGGAACGATAGTGTCATTGGGGTATGACGTCATAGCACAAAGTATGGATACAGAAAACGACCTCTATAATGAGACGTTTTGAAAAGTTTACCATTCGATTTCATATGTTAAAGTTTACACAACAAGAAAACACAAAGTTTGGTAATACATAAAGAGTTTACAAAACATGTCGAATGGTAATTGTTAAAAGCACAAGACTCCAATGTATGCCATGCGACCCAAAAGCTCCGTG
Source organism: Chrysanthemum seticuspe (assembly GCA_019973895.1). Lineage (NCBI taxonomy): Eukaryota > Viridiplantae > Streptophyta > Magnoliopsida > Asterales > Asteraceae > Chrysanthemum > Chrysanthemum seticuspe. The sequence continues at coordinate 169,039,076 of BPTQ01000003.1, forward strand.
AAATGCTATCACCTTAAGACCTGAGATAAACATGCTAAAAAGTGTCAACACAAAGGTTGGTTAGTTCATAAGTTTGTAACAAAATGATTTGAAATATTTTGAGAAATGTTCACACAGCAAAGGCATTGTAAATCCACTCAGTTCCAAGTTCCGCCCATACAAAACTTGCAACCTGTGTGTTCACAACCCATTGCCAAAATATAGTATGTCAATCATGTATGCATGTATCATAGTAGTTAAAAGTATAAATGTCACCACAAGAGTCTTCCAACAACTCGTGTTGGGATGATTGTAAATTAATAGCCTTCCAACAACTTAATTTGGAGCCACTAATTCTTGTATGTTTGTAAATTAATAGCCTTCCAACAACTTAATTTGGCGCCACTAATTCTTGTATGTTTGTAAATTAATAGCCTTCCAACAACTTAATTTGGAGCCACTAATTCTTGTATGTTTGTAAATTAATAGCCTTCCAACAACTTAATTTGGAGCCACTAATTCTTGTATGTTTGTTCCAAGTATGCATATGAAATCAAGTATAACCCAATCAAGTATAAAACGCAATCAAGTCTAAAGTATAGGTAAAGTTGTTTGGCAAAAGAGTTTAAATGTTTGGATAAATAAGCATATATCTCGCCCCAAATAGTTTATAGGAATTTAAATGAGTAAAAGCGGGGTATGAACTCACCTGGTGTGATTGATATGCTAACAAAATGAAGTGCACGAAAGTGAGGCTCGGAAACTATCCTCAACCTAAAATGAATGTTATGATATGTAATGAGTTATGATGTTATGTTATGCATGCATTTCGTATGTTATTTATACCATTTGCGAGTTTTGAAAATAATACTTATCGTCGAAAAAATACCCTTTTGACGTCTTGTCCATTCTTAAATTACTTTACAAGCGTTTACGTCAAAATGTCATCCTACAATGGTTTATTAATGATTTATTGTGAAATTTTAACTTTTATAAGAAAATGTACTCCATTTTTGTTCTCCAATATTTTTGTTCTCCAAATCTTTTAGCTCTTCAAATATTTTAGTTCTCCAAATGGTTTTGGTTCTCCAAACTTTAGTTCTCCAAAGTAGTTCTCCAAAAATAGTTCTCAGGTATTTTAGTTCTCCAAAACTTGTTCTCCAAAATCTTTTGTTCTCCAAAATAGTTCTCCAATATTTTAGTTCTCCAAAACTAGTTCTCCAAAATAATAAAGTTACGGCAATTTATGAAAACGTGGATATTTTAGTCGTTACAAATCCGTTTTCTACGTATTATACGTCCTTAGCTTCGTATCAAGGTATACTAATATATTTTTGTTAAGTCGAAATAATTTATGAAGCTTAAGACTCGTTTTTGACTCGTACAAAACAAAAACACCTTGCTGAAATTTTCAGAAAACATATATTTCGTCGTCAATCTTGAAAAATTCATAACTTCTTCGTTATAACTCCGTTTTAATCCGTTCAAGCGGCCACGGATTCGTTTTAAAGTATATTTTCTAATTATCAAGTCCAAAAACTCAGGTCTACTGTCGGATTTTCCAGAAAAACAAAATAAGGACAGACCACTTTATATACTTGACGAAAATAGTTTTTCTCGTACTAAACCTATTCCAATCCCTTCAAATCAACTCCAAAGCTATTCTAATCCTACCATACACCTTCTTAGGGTGTCATGGATTCCTAAACATCATCAAGACCAATATATACCAAGGGAATAATTATAGGATGACTTTTATATATAGAACTCTTAAAATCAATGTAAAAATATAAATAAACACAAGTCTTGCATGCTAGCTAAGAAAATGATGAAATACTTATGAAATGAAAATGAAAGATGTAAAATGAAGGTAATATGCTTACAAGCTACTATGATGAGGTGATAGAACAAGGATTAAACCAAAACACCCTAGGTTTTTATTTCAAAACCTAAACAAGAGTGTATACTAGATTGTGATAAACTTGAATCTTGAAAATTGTGATGATCTCCTTCTTGGATCACTATGAGGGCCGGTTTTGGAGAGGATAAACAAGAGAGAAGAACTTTTACTACTTGACTTGAATTATTGATGAATGAAGTGAAATTGAGATGAAGTGTGGACTTATACAATCAAAGGAGAAAAGTTTTACCAACATAAATGCTAACCCCCCCCCCCTTGCCGGTTTTTGGGGGATATTTGTCCACAAAATATATATTTTTTTTTATATGATGTATATGTATAAAATGTGTAAGTCAAAATGTAAGTGTATTTGAGATAAATTGTAACTTGTATACATTTGTGAAACTATAGTAGTTTTAGTTAAAATAAATTTTAATGGACCAAAGTAAATTATATTAAGATCATAAAAATTGTAAAAATATATTTCTTGCATAATTTGAGTGATAGTATAATTATCGTGTAGTTTTTAAGAAAAGCGTCGTAATAATATAACTTTAACGATTTATATGCAAAATAACTTTAAAACATTATGTAAACTCAAAATATAGTTTTTATAAACTAAATGTAAGTATAAAAATATATCGGGATCATTTTTAGAAGTAACGGATTAAATATTCAAAATAATAACTCACGCGATAACGTTTATTTAATATAAAATTTACGCGTTTAATGTGAAATGCAAAAATCATGAATGAACCGTTATGAAATGATGAATATGGAGTATGAGAAATGACCGGAAATTGAGGATTGTGACATTCTTCCCCTGATAGAAGAATCGCGTCCTCGCGATTCAATCGCTGATACTTAAAGTTCTACCCTTAGGTTTAGAGAAATCAGAATGTATGGTCAAAGTGTTTATGCCAAAACTTACGCGTCTAGGTTTCTTATCTAATGAGACTCACTGAATCTTAATAATACGGTGGATCACTTAATGGTCTAGGAAAAACGTACCAGTTACGCATTGCGGGCTTCCTCGGTCCCTATATAGAATGCTCGACCTCGGGGTGGACTGATATTGAGTACAGGGTTTGGGTTATTTCCTTCAATTGCCACAGCTAGAGGAGTTTGCATCGGTGGCTTATTCAACTGAGGACAATTATTCCGGAAGTGATTCGGGCTGTTACATTCAAAGCAAGTCCTTTGATTATTCCTTTTACACTGCTCCTTTAAATGGCCGTATCGATTGCAATTTGTACACAAGCGGCAGGGCTTGGTCTTCGGGTGATGATAAGCACATTTAGCACATTTGGGATGTGTACCCGCATACTCTCTTTGTTCAGTACCAGTTGCTACAAAAACTCTTGCCCTTTTGTTGTCTGCTACCACGTCTATCTGCTTATTCGACCCACTTGCTTCCTTCCTCTTATCACTGCTCTTCAAGGTACCATTTCTAACCATCTCGTCTGTCAGGGTTCCTGCCCTCAGTATCGCACTTTGTATTGTAGACGGCTCAGTTGTTTTCACAGTTCCACGGATTTCGGGGACAAGACCATATATGTACCTCGAGATTCTCTTGGACTCAGGGGTAACTAGATGAGGAACTAGTCTGGCTAACTCATCAAATCGGTCAGTGTAGGCTGCGTGACCAGCCCCTATCATAGAGTGGTGATAAAATTCATCTTCCAATTTCTGCATTTCATTGTCCGGGCAGTACTCCTCTTTCAATAACGCCTTAAATTCGTCCCATGTCATACCTATAGCTGCCTCTCTGCCTCTAGCCTGTAGCTGTGTGTTCCACCATGTCAATGCCTTTCCTGATAACAAGCAAGCAGCATACTTCACCCTCTGATATGTGGCACAATTGCTGATGTCGATCACTGACTCTGTCTTCTCAACCCATCGAGTATACGCCAAAGCACCTCCGATACCATCAAACTCCACAGGTTTGCATGCCGAAAATTCCTTATATGTGCATCCAATTCTGTTGTTGTTGTTGTTGGTGTTGTTGTTGTTACTGCCAACTACATTGTTGGTGTCGCCAGTACCGTTCCCGTTCCCGTGGTTTCCCGAGTTATTCATATGATTTCCAACTTGTGTGACAATAGTGGGAAGCAAGATTTGGAGTTGTTGAGCGATGATGGCGGCAAAATCAGGGTTTCCGCCAGCGTTGTTGTCATTGTTACCCATGTCGCTACCGCCTTCTCTACCTCCACGCCCACCTGTCATTCCACCCCTTGGTACCGCACCACCTCGGCCAGTACTGCGTGTTACTCTCTTTGGTGCCATGATCTCTGCAAGGGAAAGAACCATTGAATTCCCAATGTCTATACTTAACGTCCTCAAACATAATATCACGCCACAAATTGGTTCCTAAGGTGTCCACACCGATCTACGTATGCGTGGTCGCATATGTCCACGTGAGTTGTGACGCATTTATAATTATGTTGGCCACTATAATTATAATTGCCTCATTTCACACATGTACATACCACCAAGCATACATGTCTCGGCGATTGGTGTTACTTAAGTAGGTAGCCAGCCTATCATCCGATTCTAAACGGTGAAGGAGGGATTTAGGGTAAGTATCTAGGAAGAGTCGCACTTGGTGTATAGGAAATTCCGTTAGGTGCTAAAGTCACTATGAGGTTTGGTCGCCAGCAGTTCCCAAAGTATCCTCAAGAGAACTCCCATCCTCAGGCAAAGTCATCAAATCTATCCAGCTTTATAGTAACACTTATTTAGCTCGATCTCGCATCTCATCAAACAAGAACTGTCACGAGATCAAGTTAGACAAGTGCTCATTACTGAGCTCCATATCTTTGATGACTCAACTAGATTTTGGGACTCCCCTATTGGTACCAGGAAACTACTTTATCTAATGAGGTGGTTCTAGAAGGAATACTTAAGAAAACATATGCGCACGAAAAGTGAGTATGGTGATAGGAAAAGAAAGGATCGACGTGAAAGCGGTTATAGTCTAGGAACTAAAATGCAACCTAGTTCTCTATAACCAAGGCTCTGATACCAATCTGTCACACCCCCAAAATATCGCAGCGGAACGATAGTGTCATTGGGGTATGACGTCATAGCACAAAGTATGGATACAGAAAACGACCTCTATAATGAGACGTTTTGAAAAGTTTACCATTCGATTTCATATGTTAAAGTTTACACAACAAGAAAACACAAAGTTTGGTAATACATAAAGAGTTTACAAAACATGTCGAATGGTAATTGTTAAAAGCACAAGACTCCAATGTATGCCATGCGACCCAAAAGCTCCGTGAAATGCTATCACCTTAAGACCTGAGATAAACATGCTAAAAAGTGTCAACAAAAAGGTTGGTGAGTTCATAAGTTTGTAACAAAATGATTTGAAATATTTTGAGAAATGTTCACACAGCAAAGGCATTGTAAATCCACTCAGTTCCAAGTTCCGCCCATACAAAACTTGCAACCTGTGTGTTCACAACCCATTGCCAAAATATAGTATGTCAATCATGTATGCATGTATCATAGTAGTTAAAAGTATAAATGTCACCACAAGAGTCTTCCAACAACTCGTGTTGGGATGATTGTAAATTAATAGCCTTCCAACAACTTAATTTGGAGCCACTAATTCTTGTATGTTTGTAAATTAATAGCCTTCCAAAAACTTAATTTGGCGCCACTAATTCTTGTATGTTTGTAAATTAATAGCCTTCCAACAACTTAATTTGGAGCCACTAATTCTTGTATGTTTGTAAATTAATAGCCTTCCAACAACTTAATTTGGAGCCACTAATTCTTGTATGTTTGTTCCAAGTATGCATATGAAATCAAGTATAACCCAATCAAGTATAAAACGCAATCAAGTCTAAAGTATAGGTAAAGTTGTTTGGCAAAAGAGTTTAAATGTTTGGATAAATAAGCATATATCTCGCCCCAAATAGTTTATAGGAATTTAAATGAGTAAAAGCGGGGTATGAACTCACCTGGTGTGATTGATATGCTAACAAAATGAAGTGCACGAAAGTGAGGCTCGGAAACTATCCTCAACCTAAAATGAATGTTATGATATGTAATGAGTTATGATGTTATGTTATGCATGCATTTCGTATGTTATTTATACCATTTGCGAGTTTTGAAAATAATACTTATCGTCGAAAAAATACCCTTTTGACGTCTTGTCCATTCTTAAATTACTTTACAAGCGTTTACGTCAAAATGTCATCCTACAATGGTTTATTAATGATTTATTGTGAAATTTTAACTTTTATAAGAAAATGTACTCCATTTTTGTTCTCCAATATTTTTGTTCTCCAAATCTTTTAGCTCTTCAAATATTTTAGTTCTCCAAATGGTTTTGGTTCTCCAAACTTTAGTTCTCCAAAGTAGTTCTCCAAAAATAGTTCTCAAGTATTTTAGTTCTCCAAAACTTGTTCTCCAAAATCTTTTGTTCTCCAAAATAGTTCTCCAATATTTTAGTTCTCCAAAACTAGTTCTCCAAAATAATAAAGTTACGGCAATTTATGAAAACGTGGATATTTTAGTCGTTACAAATCCGTTTTCTACGTATTATACGTCCTTAGCTTCGTATCAAGGTATACTAATATATTTTTGTTAAGTCGAAATAATTTATGAAGCTTAAGACTCGTTTTTGACTCGTACAAAACAAAAACACCTTGCTGAAATTTTCAGAAAACATATATTTCGTCGTCAATCTTGAAAAATTCATAACTTCTTCGTTATAACTCCGTTTTAATCCGTTCAAGCGGCCACGGATTCGTTTTAAAGTATATTTTCTAATTATCAAGTCCAAAAACTCAGGTCTACTGTCGGATTTTCCAGAAAAACAAAATAAGGACAGACCACTTTATATACTTGACGAAAATAGTTTTTCTCGTACTAAACCTATTCCAATCCCTTCAAATCAACTCCAAAGCTATTCTAATCCTACCATACACCTTCTTAGGGTGTCATGGATTCCTAAACATCATCAAGACCAATATATACCAAGGGAATAATTATAGGATGACTTTTATATATAGAACTCTTAAAATCAATGTAAAAATGGTATAAATAAACACAAGTCTTGCATGCTAGCTAAGAAAATGATGAAATACTTATGAAATGAAAATGAAAGATGTAAAATGAAGGTAATATGCTTACAAGCTACTATGATGAGGTGATAGAACAAGGATTAAACCTAAACACCCTAGGTTTTTATTTCAAAACCTAAACAAGAGTGTATACTAGATTGTGATAAACTTGAATCTTGAAAATTGTGATGATCTCCTTCTTGGATCACTATGAGGGCCGGTTTTGGAGAGGATAAACAAGAGAGAAGAACTTTTACTACTTGACTTGAATTATTGATGAATGAAGTGAAATTGAGATGAAGTGTGGACTTATACAATTAAAGGAGAAAAGTTTTACCAACATAAATGCTAACCCCCCCCCCTTGCCGGTTTTTGGGGGATATTTGTCCACAAAATATCTTTTTTTTTTTTTTTATATGATGTATATGTATAAAATGTGTAAGTCAAAATGTAAGTGTATTTGAGATAAATGGTAACTTGTATACATTTGTGAAACTATAGTAGTTTTAGTTAAAATAAATTTTAATGGACCAAAGTAAATTATATTAAGATCATAAAAATTGTAAAAATATATTTCTTGCATAATTTGAGTGATAGTATAATTATCGTGTAGTTTTTAAGAAAAGCGTCGTAATAATATAACTTTAACGATTTATATGCAAAATAACTTTAAAACATTATGTAAACTCAAAATATAGTTTTTATAAACTAAATGTAAGTATAAAAATATATCGGGATCATTTTTAGAAGTAACGGATTAAATATTCAAAATAATAACTCACGCGATAACGTTTATTTAATATAAAATTTACGCGTTTAATGTGAAATGCAAAAATCATGAATGAACCGTTATGAAATGATGAATATGGAGTATGAGAAATGACCAAAAATTGAGGATTGTGACAGTTCATCCTACTTACATGATCGCATGTGATTGTGGTTTGGGCAAGAGGTTGCCGAAGAAGGGTTACTTGCAAAGCTAATTTGTGCATGCATTGATCATCTCAAGAGGATGGTCATCAAGCGTAGAGAGTTGATTGTGGAAAATGAAGCTTTGGGACCATATGGTGTGACGCTTGACTGTTTGGATGCGCTGAGAGATACTCAGGCCAGGCAAACCAACCAACGTGCTCGTTTGATAGAGATACTGGGTGAAACTGATGCTGCTATTCGTAAGCAGGAAGGTTACGTCGCGAAGATGGCTGAAAATAATTACCGAATTTTGGGTATTTGATGGGGGTAGCTAAATGGGGTCTTTTGTTTGCTTCTTTTGGATTATCAGGTTGTTGACAGGGGTATGTGAATGGATCTTTTGTTTGGTTGTTGCTGATGGTTTGATCTAGTTCTTGCTCTTCTTGTAATCTACTAGAATTATGATGAAATATAAATCTAAGTTTTAGCATTTAATCTCTTCTTGTATTGTGCTATTGGGTGTACTGTTTGTATCAACAAAACCAAACACCTCTTTCTATCAGCAAAACCAAAAACAATTGGTTATAATGTTATATGTGTTCAAAATGCAAATACTTTAGCATTAAGATATCTTATTGTATTGACAATGGCGTATTGTTTATGAGAAAAATAGTATGGTGTTAGTGTTGAAAATGGGACTAAACAACGCAAATTGTAACATCTTGATTTTTGACTTCCCAAAGTCAAACCAATTTAAGCAAATGCCACAAATTGTAAGTTTTTAATTTTTTTGACTTCCTTAAATCAAACCTATTTAGAAATGCACAATGAAATCTATCAGTTACAATACACAACACAATTTTTGTATTCAGAGTATGCCATTGTTAAAAGCTAGAGCTGTTTTTGATCGATTTCACTTAATATATTTTTACTTCCCTAAGTCAAACATTATCACTTAAAATATGTTTGACTTCCTTAAGTCAAACATATTTACCAACGCACAACTAAACACTATCATTTAAAATACTAACTTAGATTTTTATTGCTCGGATTTCTTGTTAACGACCATTAAAAACTTTTCTATCATCTAAACATACACTTAGCTAGACCCACAACTTTCCCTATCATCCTTTTCTTTCATTTCCTTCTTTTCCTTAAGATATTTAAACAAAGCTTCCAGATTTTTAATTCTTTTTTTACAAATCATTAACCTTTGAAAACCCGATGTCAGTCTCTTCCTTCTCCTTCTTAACACCCAAACCATTTTTATTTGAGCAATCTTCTTTCATCAACGCACTGAACAAAGCCTTTCCCTTATCGTTTTGTATCATTCTTGTATATTGATTTGGTTGAATGTGTGTTGCTTGTATTTAGGGTTCAATGTATGTTCCTGTTAATTACGCCAAATGTGTGTTGCTGGTACTAATAGGGTATTGGGTTGGGTTACATTTAACTAAGGTATAGTATAAATGTGTATGGTCTATTATACCATCGACAAAATAGCACAAAATGGACGTTGACCTTGGCATTACGGGTCAAGGGACCAGTTTGGCCTAAAAACCCCATAGTTTGGACTGATGGCGACGAAAAATCTGAGTTACAGTGCACGGCGACGCTTTTTGCCAAGTTTAGGGACCAACGGTGTATTTTAGTCTAAAATTAATAGTAAATTGCAAAAAAAGTTCTTGCAAAAAGTATCCACGTAGTAGATGAAGGTAAATTAGTCATTTCATATGGCTACTAAGGAGAAAAGTTAATGAGTGTTAGAAAAAATGGGGGATTTAGCGGCTCAAGGGCATTTCTCGCAAAAAAAAAACTAAAACGTTAGGGACATTTCTTGTAATTTTTCAGAAATGAGGATATTTCTCGCAAAAATCACAAAGTTTAGAGACATTTTTTCAGTTTACTCAAAATAAAAATAAAAATGAAGAACTTGTATGCATACAAGTCTTTTACATAAATTTGTTACCTATGGGTTAAATGGGTAATTTGTAAAAAAGTATGAAGAGAAAACAAAGATGTCGCGATTTTGTTTACTTTTATATGCATACTCAGTATCTTTTTTTTTCTTATTATTTTTTCAAAGTGTCTCACTAACATTTTATATGCATACTGCGTGTGTGTATATATATATATATAGGTTTGGGTTATTATGAAAAGTTTCTTATAATGAAAAGAACGAGAAGTCATGTGGAGGTGACATGTGTCACCTTTGCCACATCATCATGCCACATCACCATACCTCACCTCCCCCCCCCCCCCCAAAAAAAATTTCCCGCCAAAAAAATATTTTTTTGGGGCAAAATTTTTTTTTCCCGCCAAAACTTTCCCGTCAAAATTTTTTACTGCATCACAGTTATAAAGTTACTGCATCACAATCATGATTTTAGTGTATTAAGGTTATAAATTACTGCATCACAGTTATAAAGTTACTGCATCACAATCATGATTTTAGTGCATTTAAGGTTATAACCTTGATTTTAGTGCATCATAGTTGATGCACTGAACTATTAACTATGATGCAGTAACTTATAATAAAGATGCACCAAAACTTATTAGTGCATTAAGGTTATAAGTTACTGCATCACGGTTATAAATTTACTGCATCATAATCATGATTTTAGTGCATTAAGGTTATAAATTACTGCATCACAATTATGATTGTGATGCAGTATTTTTATAACTGTGATGCAGTAATAAATTTTGGCGGGAATTTTTTGGCAGAAAAAAAAAATTTTGCCCAAAAAAAATTTTTTTTGGCGGGAAAAAATTTTTTTTGGGGGGGGGGGGGTGGGTGGGGTGGGGGTGACACATGTCACATGACATAGCATGGTGATGTGGCAAAAGTGACACATGTCACCTCCACATGCCTTCTCATTCTTTTCATTATAAGAAACTTTTCATTTTAACCCTACCCTATATATATATACATATACATACATACATATATATATATATATATATATATATATATATATATATATAGGGGAGGGTTATTGTGAGAGATTTCTTAAAGTTACAAAAATAAGAACTATCGTGGACCGTTGGATCATTATTTTTGTGTTAAATGAGATTAATGAGTGATCAATGGCATCTTTGTAATTATCAAGAACTATAGGGGCCTATGTATCAAGTTATAACTAGGCAAAAGAGCGGGATAGTTTCTCTCCAACTAACTGCATAAATGATTCTTACGTTAGACTTTATGGTCAAAGTATCAGTCTTCACACTCTCCCCAAATAAAATCCCGTCATTGTAGCTTCTAAATAATTAAAACCCCCGATCTTCAAGAAATATATCCGGCTACATTTTGGTGATTACGATTGTGTAGCAACTGATCTTCAACCTATGGTTATAAAAAGCATGACTAACATAGAAGAAAAATAGGGCATCGGTGATTTACCACGGATTTTGACTGGTAAGTTTTCCATCTACGATCGTTCCACCTTAGGGTTTCATCTCTGACTGGTAAGATTATCATAAATAAACGGATAATTGCATGTTGTTTTGTAGTTCGAAGAAGTAGAAGGTTAGGTGATCAAATGGCAAAAGATGAAATGGGATGTGCTCGGATCATTGACTTAACTTCTGATGTTGAAAAGGACGATGTACCAGGTATGACTACACTTTATTGCAATCTTATTGTTGTTGTTGTTTATGTATATATTTGATTATTAGTTATTCAACATGGGTTAGTTTGGTTTTGCACAACTTAATGTTTATGTTTATGTGTGTCATTATTTTGTTAGCTTGTTGTTATAGAGATCATTTGTTTTTGTGTGTTATCTATGATTTAGACTGTGATAAAACCAACTTTTAAACCTTAATAAACATGATTTAGAATTGTATTTGTATCTGAGTATCCTAAGACTTGTATTCTTAGACATGATTTAGATTTATAGTTGTGCTGAACCAACCACCCGTATAACTTGTATGTATCCGTGTACATGGGTATTTTTCTATATGAGCACCGTATAAAATTGTATTTGTATATGTAAATGTGTATTCGTATAAATTTGTAATTGTAGTTGTGCTGACCCAAACACGCATATAACTTTGTATGTGTGATGAGCCAAACACATAGGTAACTGGTATGGATTCGTGTATCGGTGTATATATGTATTGAGCTTAATATTTTTATTTCAAATAGTAATGATTTGTATATGTGGATATGTGGATTTGTATGTATGTGAAGTTGAGCACCCTAGTTTAATGGTATGTATCTGTGTATCTTTGAATATGTACGTGCCTAGTTTAATGGTATGTGTCTGTGTATCTTTGAATCTGTACGTGGTTCAACGGGTATGTATTTGTATTTGTGTGTCTGTGTATCTGTGTAGTTGTGTCAACAAATAATGATTTGATGTGTATCTCTTTCAACAAATAATGATTTCAGACAATGTGTGTACCCATGTACCTGTGAATCTGTTTATACGTGAATTGGTATGGTATGTATGTACCATATGCACCTGTGAATCGGTAATTTTTTGTGTATCTGTGAATCGGGGTGTATCCGCGTATCTGTGTATATGTATGTATGTACCCTATGTACCTGTGAATCGGGATGTACCTGTGGATCGGGATGTATCCGGGTATCTGTGTATGTGAGTATGTGAATTGCATTTGTATCCGCGTAAATTTGAAGTGGTTTCCTGTGTATTTGTATATGTGTATTGGTATGCATCCATGTAGTTGTGTATATGTGTATCGCTGTGTATCTGTGTGTCGGCGTGTATGTCATTCGGTATGAATTTGTGTTTCAACTAGTGATGCTTTCTCGTTTATTTTTGATGTAAACGACACAGGAACAGAAGTGCGTGGATGTAATAGGAGGACAGTTACAAGAACTGCACCTATAAAAACTGAGGTGGAGGCTGCTGTGGGAAAAGAAAAAGATGGTGAAAGGGCTGTGGTCAAGAAGAGCACAGGTAAAAGGAGTAAATTCTATATTGTTGACAAGAAAAAAGGTGGTGATGGCGGTATGGTGAAGGAGGCAGTTGGAAAGAGGAAATTAGTGGGGAATAAAAAAATTGGTAAAAAGGGTAGGTTAGATCAGGAGAAGGATGGTGAAAAGGATGTTGTTAATGAGGTTGGCGTGAAGAAACGACCCCACAAGAGTAATGGTGAAAAGGGTGTTGGTTGTAGGGTAGCTGATGTTGACCGGATACATGTACGTGTATCATTATGCTCATTGCATCGACTAATGCCAAACCTATCGCCGAAGCAAAAACAAGATGTTACAGAGATAGGGTTTGGAGCAGTTCTTGGGTTTAACCTTAAGGATGTGCCAACAAAGCTAAGTTACTGGTTGCTTGAAAACTTTAATGAGGATACATGCATCCTGAATGTGGATGGTAAGGGCATAAGTATTACGAGGGAAACAGTGAGAGATGTACTTGGTATACCGATGGGAGATGTTTATGTTGAATCACGTGATGAAGCTGATTTCAGACACCATCTGGTAATTGAATGGAAGCAGCAGTTTGGAAAGCAGTTAAGGTATAAACACATCCCGATTGAGCAACTGATATACACACAAACCGAAGGTGGATGGTTGTTTAAACTGAATTTCTTGGTTTTATACTTCACATCTATTGGAGAAGCAAACAAGAACGCTACTGTGAACTTAAGGTTTTTGAACTGCATCCAGGATGAAAATGATATCCATAGATTTGATTGGTGTACCTATGTTCTCGAATGCCTAGTTAGGACCAAAAGAAGCTGGGTCAGGACTTCACATTACTGCGGGCCTGTCATCGTTCTGGTGGTATGTTAGTTAGTATAATGTATAAGTTTTTCTTTATTTTACTTTATTTTATTTGTTTATTTATTATTATTTTTTTTTTGTTAAAGGAAAAAAGTTGTTTTATATTGAAAATTGTAATGATCTCGCAGATTCTTTACGCCGACTGGATAAGCAAGAATAGGGGGAATGGGCATGTTGAGATGCCTCTGGTAAACAATTGGACCGTTGACCTTTTGAACAAGCTAGAAGAAGATATGTTAAGTCAAACGAATGTTGAGGTAAGTATAAGTAGTTTTTAAAAAGTATTCGTAGAACGTATGTGTAATAAATAGAGTATCATTGACTTTTGCTAAAGGTTGTGGTAATAGTGAATTTGCTGATGTGTTGTTGTATCCCATAGTATAACCATAAGCACGTGTTTTGTCACTATAAGTTAATGTATTCTTGTCTTAGTTTGTACGTGCATAATTTGTATTCTGATGTGTCATTGAATTTCGATTGTAACAACAGGAAGTTAAGAAGAGGGTAGCAGCCAAATTCAAGTTAGCGGGGGACCTCCTAGATGAGGCAGACGTGGACTTGGATGCTGCGCTTGAACAATACCCAGATGATGCTGAACTTGTTCAGTTGAAGGAGGTTAGAAATGTTTTGTTCCGAGCACGCGTGTATAGTTACCCCGCTAATGAAACTAAGAAGCCAACTGAGGAAGAGGGTGATGGTGCATATTGTACTCCGGAAAAAGATGTACCAAATGCTTGGAGCTTCAAGGACACGGACGAGCCATTCCCGTTCACTCAGTTCTATGGGACACCATCTGCGTATGTAGCATACAGTGAGCAGTTGTCCATAGAAAGGAGTAAGAAAGATAAAAGGCTAAGAAGTGAGAATGTGAATGTATCACAGTTCGACTTAAACGTAACGCAACCTCCTGCAACACAGGGCAGAACAGTTGATGTGTCGATGGTTGACAAATCAATTGATGAAGGGGAAGAGCTGCTGGAATTCCTACCCCTTTATGATTCTCAAGACCTACCACATTTTGAATTGTTTACTCCTGAAAAATTAATAGTTGGTAAACAAGAATCAGGTGTGTCGGGAAAAGCTTGTAATAGTGTAATGACTCCGTACACCATTTGTGATGAAGCACCGTTACAGACTATTTTCCCGGAGGAAAAAAATACAAGGCCTAAACGTCATACCAGACCAGGGGAAGTCTTATGTTCCCCGTACTTTAGAAGAGCATGTTCTTTGGCTATTGGGTTGTCCGGGCACGAGAAAAGAGCTACGGACTGTCTCTTCAGTGGTCGTTTCTCACAAACGTAAGTAAACGTGTATTATTAATAACATGTTTTTTCGTATAACCTGGTGAAATTTTATGTGTAAATCATTGTTATTTGTGTATTAGGGACATATTGTTCCAGACTGAGTATGCATATGCACCGAGGGGCGTGTTTGAGAGCTTGTGCCCGGGTATAAAGATATCAAGTGAGGTGGTGGACATGTTCACAAAGGTCCTGAATCATGCTGAGAAGTACCGTGATCCGAAAAAGCCGATGTCCAAGGTGTTCTGTGATACATCATTGTTGGTATGTATGCGTTAATACATTAGTAGAATGTTAGATAGTAAGAATACGGGAACCTTGTTTTCAGAAGCTTAATTGTTTTTGTAAACTGTGATTAATTAAACAAAAAAAAAATGTTCTTGTTCTGAACAACGCGAATGGGATGTAAAGGATTCGACAGACAAGAGAGTGGATGTAAAGGAGGCAGGAGATAAATTCAGGAACCGCATGATCGACATTTTGCAATGGACAGTGTACCGGAATTTGGCTAATGTGGATTTGGTAAAATTCGCACCCTAAACGGATACTTATGTGATAATGATACATAATTGTAATAATTGTATGACTGCTATGAAATAGGATAATAATGTATGTGTATACTTTCCTGTTGTAGGTGTTTTTCCCCATAATTCAAGGCAGTCATTTTTTCGTTGTATGTATGCATCTGAAACGGAAGGAGGTACATATACTGGATAATATGCTGTCAAATGTCACAGATGCGTCTAAAGAATACGGTGATCTAATCGAATTTCTGGTACGCTTATATAATAATAAAGTTACTCTTGTTTAACTAATATGCGTGTAAATGAAGTAATAGGGTTATGATACACGCACTCAAGCGACATAAAATTGGACAGTTTGTGGTATTCATGGGTGTTTTGGTTTACAAAAAAAGGGTGTGTTGTGTTATAACCAAAAGGGTGTTTGGGTTATAATTATGGGACGTTTATTGCAGATATAAAAGTCTATAAAACTAACACCCGGAATTGTTAATCAATTGAACAGATCGCGAGGTTTGAAGACTTCCTTTCAGCCGAAAGTCATCCAGCACAGGGGTTCATGAGGAATGCTGGACGCACGATCCTACAGCTGGGATGTATGACAAAAAATAACGTCATTGACTGTGGGGTTTTTGCGATGCGACACATGGAGACATACCTCTTCGGTGGGGAAACTGATGACCTATGTGGTTTAAGAAGAGAAGGGACGAATCAACAACAGCAACTGGATGAACTTCGTAAGAAGTATGCTGCAAAAATACTTTTGTCGGAGATAAACAAGAAGAAAGCTGATTTTGAAATTGAAGTTGAAGCGTTCAAAATGCTGCCGCCAGAAGAAAAGCAACGATTGGAGGCTGCTTCATTTGAAACCGTTAAGGCGCGTGTTAGGCGTATGCTTTAGTGTCTGCCTGCTGAAGGTGGTTTGCAGTTGCTGTGTTTTGAACAATGGGTTCGTAGTTAATGTAGTGGTATGCAATTAGTGTTTTTTTGTGTTTCATTACGGATGGTGTAGCATCGATTCCGAGCATGTGTTCTTTTGTGTATATACATCAGTTAAACTGATGTATATCAGTACCTTGAATATCTCTAATGCAATTATCTAAATTCAGTCTAATGCCAACGTTGCTTCACTAATATGGTACTATAATTGGATACTTGAGTGTAGCTTATGATGTTTGAAAAATGATGATGTACCAGTGATGATTACCCTTTATTGCAAACGTATTGTTGTTGTGAAGCATATACAAGGTTCATGAATTAGTTGTTTGTGAGTCAAAGTTTAAAAACCAGCAGGCATAAGCAAGTTGCAGCAACGTGTGTTGAGCTGGTAGCATATTTTGCTCTAATAAACATGTGTAACACAATTTGGAAAAAGCATTTGTTCAGATGGTACAAACGCATTCTGACAACCAGTTTGGCAAAAATGCGTCTGAAACCAAATAAAGATGTGGTTAGCAAAAGTACAGGTTTATATTTGTGCTTGGTTCAAGGAACGTACAAGTATAGGCGGGTGTTCTGTTCTTCGGATCTATAATTCAGATATTAAAATACGTATGAATTGATACAAAAGACCCATGGAAACACACATGAACCTAGAATCTTATGTTACATGATAAACAATTGGAACTTACTTACGCATGTAAAATGAACTTGTGCATAAAAAAACAGTTGTAATCTGTTAACATAAGCCTGCTGATTCACGCTCCATTTTGTGTTAGTGACATCATGAATAAAGTAAAGAAGCATGTGGAATTAGGTAGAATGAAGCATAAAAAGGTAAGAAAAAGCGACATGTTTGCTGATAGAAAAAACACAATCTGGGAAATGCCATTTTGCTTATAGGAACTAAGTGTCCAAATCGCCCATTTGCTAATAGTAAATTAGTAGGAGTTTGGTGACCCATAAGAAACACAACAACATATCATATAAACACCAATTCACATATACAATGAGAAATTACCACTTACGTGGCTGTTTGGTACAGGACACATACAATTTACATGGCGGATGTTTTGGATCAGGGCAAGTATAATTTGACACATATAAGTAAAAAAATGTGTAGATAAAAAAATACCAAAAAAAGGCACATCACGTAGACACGGATACCAAACCATGTACCACATATACACGGATACCACAATGATTCACAGATGAACAATTAAATGGATACATACCAAAGCACAAATTCATATAAAAATACAAGTCACAGACGCACACCACATAAATTAGGTGAAACACATAGTCGTAAAGAGTCACGTGTACACAGATACACGTATAAAATAGTGATTCGAAGATACACAAACTACATGGAAACCAACCACTCCTAGTGAGAACAAGGAGTGGTTGTCCATTTTGCTTATAGGAACTAATTGTCCTAATCGCCCATTTGCTAATAGTAAATTAGTAGGAGTTTGGTAACCCATGAGAAACACAACAGCATATCATATCCGAATCATATATACAATGAGACGTTACCAGTTATATGGCTGTTTGGTACAGGACACATACGATTTACAAGGGGGTGTTTTGGTTCAGGACAAGTATAACTCACACATACAAGTACAAAAATATGCATAAATACAAAAAACAAAAATAGCCGCATCAAGTAACACGAAGCATTGTATGGTTGAAGCACATATTCGTACCGATTGACATGTGACACAGGTACACGGATACCACATCGATTCACATAATTCCAAGTAAATGGATACATACCAAATCAGAAGCTCGTATAAAAATACAAGTCACAGACGCATACCACATATTTAGGTGAAAACAAGCAGTCGTAAAGAGGCACTTATACACAGATACACATATTTCAAAAAGCGATACGCAAAATACACAAGTAAATGGAAACCAACCACTCCTACTGAGAACAAGGGATGAAGAGCAAGTTATATCTCATGGTACATGGTAAATACTGAGAACCAATAACCCAAAAAGCTAACCAACCACGCTTAATGAGATTAAAAAGTGCTGATATTCACTAAAAAAATAAAACTGAGGTAAAAAAATACAAAAAAGATACACATATAAGAATAGATAGATACACATGCAGAAATCAATGAGAACCAATAACAAAAAAATGCACACCATTTTTAAAGTACTGTTATTGAATATAAAAAGAGGACTGATGTTCAATAAGCATACTGGATGCCATTTTAATGATTCAGAAACACAAACATGAGAATACGAACAACCAATAAAAGCAAAGGAATGACATTGTTTTGAAAGTAAAATAAAAGACAACTATTATTCTGCCACACTGTTGGAATCGTCCATAGCTTCCTCCAAATCTTGCTTCTTTTTGGGACAGTTGCGAGAATCATGGTAGCCGTACGTGTCACAGTAGCTGCAATGGCGCGGAGTCTTGTTTGTCTGAATTATAGCTATCTCCGCCTGTGTTTGATGCCTCTTTAACGAAACAGATCCTTTATTGCGACATTCAGGGGCAACGATATTAACCTCCGGAGGTTCTGTGACACCAAGTGCAGCGGCATACAATTCCTTCTTGTTCATTTCAGGGGCGCTTGGTATATCAAGTTTCACTTGTTCTAGTAACGAAACAAGGTCGGCCTTGTAAAGGTGAAGCTTCTGAATGTCAGTTACCAAACGGGTAACAGAATCTTCAACACTACCGTATATATCCCGTAGAACAACATTGACACATTCAACAGGATTTGACGGGCTAGCAACATCCATGGACCTACCAACAGTCGTGATAGGCAAAGCATGCTTTGACCATCTTCGCTGCAAGTATTTTCTAGGAAAATGGTACACCTTGGACAGCCTAAGAACATAGAAAATATGGCGACATAACAACCCGTAACACTCGTACTTTAAGCAACTGCATTTGACCGAACAGTCCGATGGTACATACGTGACCTACGTTAAAAGAGAACATACGTGACCTACGTTAAAATAGAACAGTCCGATGGTAAAACTGGGATGATAAGCTTATGAAATCAGTAAATGTTACCTCATATGTAACTTCAACCGGCACACCTTGTATCTTGTAATCCGCTTCAGTATCACGGATCACATAAGTAGATGATGTATCATTTTGGCGTACCTGAAGTGAGCAACAATGATACAGAGACGACCAAATCTCATCCTGAACATCATAAAACAAGGTGTGTGTGTATAGTTCTGACGCTTCTTTTTCAACTTGCAAGTGAGTTTTCAAGTCAGGTGTCTTGTAATTGGAGTCATGGGTATTCTTCCCATATTTGAATCTCTGTGAATCCATGGCCGTATCGAAATGGCTCAAGAATTCAATCAAACTCAAATGTGGGTTTGTGACCTGCCCAAGGAAGTGATTCTCACTTTCGGACCTCGAGGTTGTACGCATCAGTCCGGACATCGGTTCGTGCCTGAAGTATGCATGTATCCACTTTGACCGCATTTCGAACATGTCATGTAACCATTTGTGTTCACCCAGTTCAAAATCTTCCATTATCGCAGCCCACTGCTCGTCAAACACATCCGCTTCAAGCTTGTCAGTCCATACAATGTCACACAAACGCCGTTTGAAATCGGTATTGCTACACAAGGCTGGTCCCACCTACACATATTGTAAAACTGTTAAAACATATACACATACGCAGGCGGTGGCGGGTGTATGGGAATATCAAATGACATCACATATTAGTTATAACGAATACCTTTGTAGTTAGTTTCTGCATAATGTGCCACATACACAGTCGGTGGCGCGTGTCTGGTAGTATCTTTTCTATAGCGATTTTCATCGCCGGGTCTTGATCCGTAACAACCACCTTAGGAACGTTTATAAAAACTTTTTTAAACCGCTTCAACAGCCATGTATATCTTTTTGCAGATTCGCTCGCTAACAAAGCAGCCGCAAATATTACGCATCTGTTGTGGTTGTCAATGCCGGTAAAAGGTACCAAAACCATATTGTACCTACATATACACAGATACAGGGATAAAATACCGATTCACATATAAACATATAAACACTGATTCACATATACAACTGAGGCATTACCAGTTATTTGGCTGTCTGGTTCAGGACACATACAATTTACAAAGGGTGTTTTGGTTCAGGACAAGTATAATTCACGTATACAAGTACAGAGATGTATAGATACAATATAACAAAAAAAGTAGGCACTGCACGTAACACAAAGCATTGTATAGTTGAAAACAAATATTCGTACCGATTGAGATGTACCACACATACACAGAGACCACACTGATTCACGTATGCACAATTAAATGGATACATACCAAATAACAAAATGATTGAAAAGTACAGGGTCGTAGACGCACACTACATAATTAGGTGAGACACATAGTCGTACACAGATACACGGATACAAAAAGCGACTCACAGATACATAATAACATGGAGACATACCAGATACAACACATTAGGCACAGGCTCACATATAAACAGATACACTGGATAAACAAGGTTGCATCACAAGTTGGTTGTGAGTCAAAGTTTAGAAACCTATGTGTTGTTGTGAAACCTATGTGTTCAGATACACTGGATACATTCAGATTCACGTATTTACAGATAACTACATATTCACAGGTAATAAGATACATATACACATACCATGGTGTACCTACAGTTACACAGATACAGGGGATAGAAACTGACTCGCATATAAACATATAAAAAACGATTAAAATATACAAAAAATAACCTGTGGTACATATAGACACAAAAAAGGAAAAAGCAAAAAAAGAACCTGTGGTACATATGATAAAACCAAATGTTGGCATATCAGCAAAACAAATTGAGAAACTCATTGAGCATAAAAGGAATGAATGGTACCTATTAGAGCGAAACGTGGCATCAAAGGAGACAACGTCACCAAATGCAGCATAGTTACGCTTGGCCTCCTCATCAGCCCAAAACAAACCAATCAACTCTTTAGTGTCTTTATCCTGCTTGTATTCTACTGAAAAATCAGTGAAGAATTCTTCACGACTCAAAAGCTTATCAACAACCATTTGGGCATCACGATCACCAATAAAATCATTCAACCCACGCCTATAATTCTTACATTCAACATCTGTTGCACCAATGTTTTCAAACCCACCGTACATCTCTTTCAAAACTTTCCAGGATCTAACTGGACCAATATTGGCATTGGAAAGTTGGTTCAAGATTTGTTGTTTGGTGAAAGTCAGCCTACGATTTGTCCTAAGGTACTTGATATCATCTTGATATACCAAACTATGATTGTGTTTCTCGAAAAACTTGGTGACAAAATACTTGCCATCTGGTCTTTTCTTAAGTCTAAGCTGTGCGGTACATCCACAACGACAAGATGCACGTTTCCTTCTTTTTATGACCTTATTAACACCTAAAGGGTTGGTTGTCTGCGACTTATCGGCTATTGAATTTTCAGGTTTTGGCACGGGTTTAAAACCTTGTCTAACACAATAAAAATATTTAAGCGATGGATCTTCATTCTTGTTATAGTTCTTCTGACCACCCTTTCTAACCTCAAAACCACCTTCTTTTGCATAATCTTTATAAGCCTTTAAAGCTATATCAAGTGTATCAAATACCATCCCTTCCTTGGGTTTAGTAGTAACTTTGGGAACCCAAAATCTAGTACCATTAGGAGTGGGCTGAAAACTTCCATCCTGATGCTCAGGAGGTGTAAAATAACCCTCACCAGGCGTAGATTGCTCATTGTGGACTGCTCGAGGAGTTACCGGTTCGCCTAAAACAAAAAAGTTTAATGGTTAGACATGTTTACAGATTAGGCGTGTTTTGCATCACAAATGGTACATGGCATTACTAGTTTAACCCACATGTATTCATTTCAATACACATAACATATTATACATTCAGATTCACATATATAAAAAAGACACATTACCAGTTATATGGGTGTTTGGTTCAACAGATTATGCAAAAATATATGGGTGTTTGGTTTTGCACACGTATAACTCACACATAAACGAATAGTAACACCACATATACAATTCAATCGTATTTACCAGACCACATATACAAATCAATTGCACATACCATACAACATATACAAATCAATTCCACATACAATACCCGTACCATACAATTGAAATAGTGACACAACAGAAACAAATTACACAATACACAATAACAAATTGAAACGGGATAAAAAAAAAGGATTGTTATGAAGGAAATTATTTACCTTCAACATGATGTTGATGTTCGGCCATTGCTAGGTTTGGGAATTATAAAATTGTTCTTAATATGTATATATGAAGTGGAGAGGTTGTTCATGATGGCCATTATTGACTGATCTTGTAACTGAAGCGATGAAGACGGGATGTGATACAGAACTTTAAAGATGAGAGATTTCTGATACGTGATATTAAAGAACCGGTATATGGAGGGATTTATCTTAGAAAGCCAGTTGACTAAAATACCCCTAAGACCATCTCATTTAATTTTCTTTTTCTTTTTTTTGTGTTTTAATGTTGTTGCCACATGTCACACTACTATTGGTTCTCACTTTTAACACTTTAAGAAATCTCTCATTTGATCTAGATTCTATATATATATATATATATATATATATATATATATATATATATATAGAGTTAGGATCAAATAAGAAGAAAAATTAAAATGAGAATGATAAGAAGAAACCACAACCACACATTTCAGATGCACCTATTAAAATAGATGCATCTCACCTTGAAAATCTCTCCTTTATTTGAAATGTGTGGCTAGAAATTCTTCTTATTCTTCTCATTTTAATTATTCTTCTTACCGGATCCCTTCCCTATATATATATATATATATATATATATATATATATATATATATATATATATATATATATATATATATATATATATATATATATATATATTCCCAAATCATCTTACAAACAGTTTAGCAACGTGACTTATAATTAAGCTGCATTCCAAGCTGATTCAAAGGTTGAATCATACCGCTTCAGAATCAATTTCTTGGGCAACATAAAAGAGGTATATTGTACACAAAATGCCATATGCTGATGTGCCTTGTGTCATTTTTTATAATTATTGTATTTTACGGTGTCAAGGAATATAGATTATACACGTCATCTACCACTGTAAATGGACATCCATACATCCTTTGTCTTTGCATATGCCGGCTGAACATAGCTGCAACATTATGTGTATGTCACGTAATTTGGCTTAGAAGTATGTTAAAGGAGCTACACATTGAGTAAGAAGATGCGACTGAGATCTGCGTGGATAACAAGTTGGAAATCGACTTAGCGAAAAATCCGGTCTACCATGATTGAAGTAAGCATATCAACAGTCGTTATCACTTTATTCGAGAGTACGTTGCAAAGAAGGATGCCCGACTGATACATTCTAGGTCCGAAAACCAAGTTGCATATATCTTCACCAAGCTGCTCAACGAAAAATATTTCTCAAGACAACGAATGATGTTTGGAGTCGGTAAATCAAATTTAAAGGGGGGGGGGGGTATCGTAAAATTGATTTAGTCCAATAAAGATTGGACTATCAATAAAAGCCCAAGCCCATGATCAAAAAATTCTAAAAAGTTGAAGAATGATCATAGAAAATATATATGTAAAATATTAAATATCTATAGAAGAGTGTAGAAGATATTGTAGCTAAGTATGGTAGAAATATCTAAAAATATAGATAAGTATGAGATCGGAATTATCTAGAGATCAATGGAAGTATCTTGATTCTAAAATATTTCGTGAAATAGTATAAATATGTGATGGATGTAAAGCATTGGTAGTAAAAAAAAAAAAAAAAAAAAAAAAAAAAAAAAAAAAAAAAAAAACTTAAGCAATCAATAAGATTGTAAACTAAGTGTTCATCTCTTCATAATCCCAAAAAGCTCTTGTGTTTCCAGCAATTCGGTCAATTTGTGTATGCATATTCTTTTAATTTTTGTTATGTAAAATTTTATACTAACATGCATGGATGGAGGATTATAGGCGAGGCGGCCCTAAAAAAAATTAGTTTTAGTGTATTTTGTTAATAGAGCTAAGGAAAAAAGTAATTATTTATCATTTGGCCCTTTAAAAATTAATCATTAATACTTTTGTCTCTTAAAGAAATAGTTTAAGATTCGTCTCTCTTAACATGATACTTTATTCAAGGAAATGATGCTCATGTTTGGCATAAGATCTTTGAACATTCAGTTTTTGAAAGTGTTGCAAATCTACGCACATACTAAACACAAAAATACTAGAAATAGTAGCAAAAAAAACTATTAACTTAATAATAGTAACTTTTATGTAGATATATAAAGTAAAACTAAGAAAAAGAAACATAAGATACATAATACTATACTAATAAATGCTATGAATAATGACAATTAAAGATTAACATAGTAATCGATATTTTGATAAATATATACAGTAAAACTATATAATACATGTTTAATCGATACTAATATTAGGACACTTTCAAGTATTACATAAAGTTTAGGGGATAAGTTGTCACAAACTTAAGGTTTATGGGGAAAATTGGCCATATTTTTTATAATCTAAAAACTAAGGGCAAGAAAAGTAAAAAACAGTAAAGGGTCGAACTCATGATGTCTCACCTAACATACATGCATATATGGAGCTAGTATACATCATTTTTTTCAAAACAGAAATTTCAATAAGATGCCCAGTCCGATTTATTATCAGAGAGCAAAGACAAACCAATACAACACGTCTCATGGAAATAGAGGAACAAAAAGAAAATGAAAACATAAAATGATTATGGAGAAAAGCTCCCACAAACTAACAAGCTAAACAATTTGAGAGGTTTTTACTCCAAAAAAACCAAAAACATACAACTGTTCTACTTTGATTAAAAGCTCCCAACCTAGTCCGAAGTTGGATTTTCAAAAGACATTCCTGGTGGTGAATGTGAGACTGATTTCCTGGGAGAGAAAAAGCCATATTATTATATTTTTTTCATAGCACCAAAACAGTAATATAACAAGCTGCTTGAAAGGCTTTCGAAAGGTTACTATTACCAAAGATAGGTGACGAGAGGGATATTAAATCATGCATTGAGGACCAACTAAATGAACCCATTTGACACCCGTTGAAAATTTTATCCCACACGACACAACCTTGCGAACCGACAATTAATTGGCCAGAGCATGATCAGTAGATTCCGTAGAGTCGTTGCACACCGGGAAAAGACATAATCTAAATGAATTAGGTGACGATCAATGATGACACGGGATGCTAAACGGTCATGGCTAGCCCTCCATTGCATAATGTTAACCTTTTATGGAACCCAAGAGTTCTAGTAACATACTTTACCTAAACAACCTTCTCCAAGTAGAACATCATCCACCATCTTTATTAAACTATTTACTTAAAAAACACTTGTATTATAGCATTTTCACATCTACATGTCACTCGAAGAGGATTTAAATATATGCTTTTGAGGATATCATATATAGCGGAGAGTTCATCTATAGATCTACCTCTAGAATCATATCTCTGGTTCCAGTTCATTTGCCAAAATCGCCAACTAATTTCTCATCAAAATCATATTTCATTAGATGTGTCGCAAAAAGGCTTAAGTTATTGTTGTCATTCTATTTACTTGTTGAGAATTTAGGGTATTATAAGTTGGATCATTGTTAGTGAATCACCAAGTTAGTCGTATGAGTTAAAGTCAAGGCTCACGTGCAAGGAACACGCGATCTCTTAAACTTTGTTAGGCTACTTATCAATATGGTGGGAAAGTTAGTTAATCCCAATTTTTGTTATTTTATTAGCATAAAAATAGTCAATCTAGTTTCCATTCTAATCATTCAAACAAAATTGCAACTTAATCCTTTTCTCAATTTACAGCCATTTTACTCAAATTCTCATTATTTTCAATTTCTAGTTCTTCTTATAGTAATTGGCATCTCATTTTTCAATCCGTTTGAATTCTTGAATTGGATCGAATTTTGAGCTTAGATCATATCCCGTGCTAAATCAAGATTATGTATTTTCGTTTTCAATTGGTACTTTTAAGGATTTATCAAAATTACGTGTTTTCGTTCGGTTATTAGAACACTTTGTTATCCGTTTCATCATTGTTAGCGGAATCACCAAGTTAGTGTAGTATAGGTAAGACACGGAAGATTGATCGTTCTCTGACGAATAGTGTTGGGAAGATCGAGATGTATGACGAATAGGTCTAAGGTGAGGGATGATTCTTTTTATCTTTTTTATATTTTATGAAAGCAAGTAAACCACAGTGTTTGATTAGGGGGGGGGGGGTTGATTATTAACTTTTTAAAACTATTAATTAAAACTAATAATTAAACTAAATGACAAGTAAAATTAAAATGAGATTCAAATGGTAGGTAAAAACGTGTTTACTTAGATTTCACTACTCCCTAGTTATCTCCTATTTATTAGTCGAACTGTCACTTCCTTGTTTAATTGGCGCGTTGTATTTCTAAGATTGTAGGGAGGTGCCAAATGCCCTGTTTCTATGAATGTAATTGATAACAACCACAATTCAGGCAATATACACAACAAAAAGTCAACTAGTGCACTCTAAGATATGAATACGTTTTTTAGGACGTTCAAGCTCGCAACACTAACAGAAGAAGCAAGTTTTCCTAACCTAACGTGTAACAACCACTTAAGTAAGAGACGACAATCAATAGTTAACAACTAGGTATCATTAGATCTAAGTAAACACTATAATAAATTAGCTAGACATGAAAAAGGATAATGAATGTAAAGATAATTGAACTTGAATTAAACATAATGATAAAAGTAATCAAGAGACTTGTCTCTTGTGAAATGAGGGTATGAAAACCCTAAGTTACTGTAAAAAAACCTAAAAAACTCGTACACCAACTTTTCTCCCAAAGTGTGCACTCTAAATGCTGAAAATTCTAAAACTATATATATGATTACACTTGCGACAACGTCACTTTATAATTGTGACACCGTTAAGCTGCCGCCGTTAGGGTTTCGTCTGTTCCAAGTCAGTCTTGTGATGGGGTCGCTTTATGCCTTTTGACGCTGTCCCAGAATCTCTGACGCCGTCCCCTTATGATTTTCCAGGCCGTCACCTTTTAATTTTCACAGAGAATTCCAGCTCCATTAACAAGTGACGGCGTCACTTGTTATTTCTTCATTTTTTAACTGAGCCGTCTCTAGTAAAATCTGGGCAGTTTTGATACTTTTATTTGCAAGTGATGGCGTCACCTAATAGGTTGTGACGCCGTCTGGTGCATTCTTTTAGACTTTTCATGACTTGGTCGTTTTCTTCACATTTTCATCCCTTTTCATCAAAATATGCATGATTTCCAGCTTTTGCTTTCAAAGTACCTAAAAAGTGAAAAGGAACGAATTTAGGCAATATTTGATCATAAATACATTAGTTTAGGGCTTATATGACCCTCTAAAAACGTACGTTTTAAATCCTTATCATATACCATTATAAGTGGATATGCACAGATTTGTTTGTTTTCTCATTTTTTTGCTGAAATCATACTCAGTAAGTCAGTGGTTCTTTTTTCAGCCTAAATTCCATTTTCTGATGGTTCTTTTGGGGGATCAGTCCAGTCTTTGGGGTGATCATCTGTCAACATGGCTTGAAAGCAAACATTTGGGTCACGATTTGGTCTATCAATGGGTTATCTTAGGTCTGATTAGTTTTCTACTATCATACTAGGTTTTGACTCGTTTGTAGACATAAATTGAGTTTTCTGAATTGTTTTCCGATTGTCACCAACACGTCTAAGAAGCATTGGGTGAATTTATGAGGTCCTACAAGAGAATCAAAAAAAAAAGGTACTTGTATGCATACAAGTCTTTTACAGTAACTTTGTTACCATTAGAAGTAAAATATTATATGGGTTAAATGGGTAATTTGTAATTAAGTATTAAAAAAAAGATGTCGTGATTTTGTTTACTTTTATATGCATAAGTTGCGATCCACCGAAAAGTGGAAAAGTTAAAAACTTTGCAAAGCCAGTCACCTAGTGTCACGTGTCTCCCACCTATTCTTTCACTTTTTTCTTAGTATTTTCGGTTAGAGGATGTTTTAGTCATTTGACATTTTTTTTCAAAAAACCTATTTCACTATAATTTTTGAAATTTACTTCTCTTTAATGTGGTATGCATTTTGATATGTGAATTGCAACTTCTTTTTCAGCTTTTTAAGTGGGTGTTGATTTTCTTGAAATTGGCATTTTCGGCTCTAATTTTGTGTAGTTTAAAGGCGGAATTAAGCGAAAGTTGTAGTTTTTTGGTCATTCTTTACCCAAAAATTAGAATCACTCAAATCTGATATAATATGAATAGATATCACACGTTAAAGATGACGTCTTAGTCATATTTAGTGCACACAAAGTGTTTGATAATGTCATTAAGAGATTTATCTTATAAAAGTACTTCTAAATGCACTAGTTGGTGTATTACAATACATCTTTTGTTATTTTTGTTACTTTTAGTTTTTTTAACTGATGAACAAAGAATAAATGATGAACATGTTAATTGATGAACAAACAGTCAACTGATGAACTGATGAATAATGTCACCATAACTGATGAACATTGTGATTTTTTTTAGAAAATTGATGAACATCTTAATTTTTTTTTGGAAAACTGATAAACTGATGAACATTATATCTTTTTTTAAGAAAATGATGAACTGACGAACATTGTGATGAACAGACTAACTAATGAACAAAAACCAACTGATAAACTGATGAACAATGTGACCATAACTGGTGAACATTGTGATATAACTGATGAACAGAAATAAATAAAACTGATGAACATTGTAATAAACTGATGAAAAACTCTTTTTATTGGGAAATATCACTTTTTATTGAGGAACAACATTTTTTATTGATGAACAACACTTTTTCTTAATAAAATAAATAAATCTTTTGCGATGGTATGAATCTTGTTAATGCCAAGAGTTTTAATAAAAAAAAAAAAGTAAATCTCTCATGAATAAAACTTCGTTTTTAATGAACAAAAGTAAAACGGGTGAAGCTCATAAACAAAAGTAATATGGGAGAGAAAGTTAGTAAACAAAATTATATTTTGATGAAAAAGATTAACTGATGAACAACATTTAATCAGTTAATATGTCTTGTTCATCGGTTAATATTGTTCATCACTTCATGAATCTTGAACAAGATTAACTGATGAAAAACACTAATTGATGAATAATAGTAACTGATGAACAAAGACTAATTGATGAACAAAAACACTGTGTGCAACAAATATGACTAAAACGCCATCTTTAACGTCCAATATCTCATTCATATCTGTTGGGTTCAGTAAATACCCAAACCCCTTAATCTAGGATTTGAATAGAAAATAACCTAAGTGCTTAGTCCGTTAAACACTAACAGGTCAGTGAGTGCATAGTCTCTCAGTGAGCCATCTTCAGGATACTCAGTATGAGGCGAAGAAGAAGTCTCTCCACTCAGTAAGGCGGAACTTAAAGAGTGAAGAATGAGTCAAGAAGAAGATGGTGGATTCAGTGAGTGATGACAATAACTCACTGAATCCCTAAAACTCCTCTCCAGCTACTTACACTGAAGACAAACTGAAGTAGAAGACTGAAGGATATGAAGACTGAAGAATGAGTGGGATAAGTTTGAATCAGATAAGACGAAGTCCTTATCAACCAAAGTCAACTTTCCCTGAATGGCAAACGATCAGGTTCAGTGTCGTCACTGAACTTTGGAAAGCAGTCTTGTCTCTTACCTAAAATAGTCTTTGTAAATAGAGACAAAATACATCAGTATTTTGTCTTCTGTAAATTGTCAGTTTGACACTTAGGAAAGAGTTAAAACTCATACTTGTATAAATAGCATAAGAGATGGAGTGAAAGATTTAAGCTTGTAAATTGTAAAAAACACACACACACGCAAGCCATCTTTCACTCCTCCAAATACAACTTAATCCCTGAGATAGCTCAGTGGGTACTTGTAATTGTGCTCAGACTTAGCCTGAGCTTCGAGAGGAGTTACCAACCTTTGTCATTTCAATCCCAAGTACTATTCCGCAAGTACTTAGGTAATATATTCTTGTTTGATTCATTTCTAATAAAGAATATTATGTTGAAAATTATTCAGTGTGTTTTACTTACATCTTATAAGTCATAGATTCACTATTAACTTATTTTCAAATACTTACTGTTTTACGATACTGAATAGGGAACAACAAGTGGTATCAGAGCAAGGCTGATTATAAAACCTTTTTAAGCCGCTCTAAAACGTTTTTAAATCAGGATCCTTATGGCTGAAATTGATGTACCCCAACTAGTCGACAAAAAGGGTGGAGCTTATTCAGCTGTTGCCCCTAGACTTGAAGTTGGTAAATTTAACAAATGGAAAAAGCGTATGCTTTGCTATTTGATTGACATGGAACCTTATTATATCAAGTGTATAAATGAAGGTCCATTTATCCCAAAGACCGCTAAAGGTTTGCCTAAACCTGAAGCTCAGTGGACTCAGGATGAGAGAAGAGTGGTCAACCAGGACCAAAGACTCAAAAGTATCATCATATCATGTCTTCCTGATGATATTATGGAGTCAGTTATAAGCTGTAGTACAGCTAAACAAACCTGGGATGACCTGGTCCATAGTCATGAAGGCCCATCTGATACCAAGGAAAACAGGATAATGGACCTGAAACTTGAGTATAACACCTTCAGGGCTTAAGGACTCAGAAACTCTGTCTCAAACTTACACCTGGTACAAAACTCTCTTAAATGAACTATCTAATGATGGTGTTAAGTTGTCCAAACATGAAATCAATGTTGATTTTGTCAATAGTCTCCCTGAGAAGTGGCTGAATTTCTCTCAGGGACTTAGGAATGCTAATCATATCCAGACCCTTGAACTTCCTGAAATTTATGGGAAATTTGTCTATGAGGAAAACCTCATCAACAGACGATACCCTGACTTAAAGAAGTCTCAGAAAGTCAAGAAGTCCTTAACCACCACTTCAACACCAATATCAACTGCTTTTTATTCTAACAGTGTTGTTTAAGATTTTCAGGAAAATTCAGATGATGAGCCTGATGAGAGATCAAGTGAGGAGTACCTAAATGACATGAACACTGAATTTCAGGAAAGGGCACTCCTTGCTAACTCTCGGAGGTTTATAAAAAGAAACAAAGGTTTTTCAAATGCTAAAGCAAATGAGGACACTGAATGCTTTAAGTGTCACAAAAAAGGTCATTTTGCAAAAGACTGTTTTTCAAAAACAATTTCTGAACCCTCGTATAAACCATTAGGGTCAAATCAGTCCTCAGGCTTTAGCAAATTTCAACCAAAAATCTATCAGTCTCGTCAAAATCTTCAAAACAAATCTGATCAAAACAAAACTGTTGATTTTGAAACTAAGTATAGGAAAGTCAAAGCTAAGCTTGCATTGCTTGAGGCCAGTCCCTCAGAAACAACAAAAAGTGTTCAAACTGTGCAGGGTAAAAACAAAGGCCTTGTTGCTGAAACCTTCGATTAGGATGAAGAGCCAGTCTCATCTAATGATGAAATGGTGCATGTCAGTGCACTGATGGCCCTCTCAGAAGATGACAAGCTAGCTGTTGGGAAAAATCATGCCAGGAATGGAGAGTGGGTCAACATCACAGTGAAGAAGGTAAATATTTTACTTTCTATGGATGATGACTCTGATTGGCAGTCCTATATGAACTATATCAATGTTGACCTTAAGTTTGTAGAAGAGCAACGATTAAATCGTTTTTCAAAATATAACAAGCTAAGTTTTGAACTAAACAAGTGTAGGGATGAACTGTTGCTTTTAAAACAAAATAAGCTTGAGGAAATCACTTTGCAAATTCAAAATACTGAATTAGTTAAAAGAAATCAGGCTCTTCAAGATGAACTTAAGAAAGAAAATGAAATCATTGCTAGTTGGACTGCTAAACAATTTGAGAGTCTTTGATGTTGTGGGAGCTCCCAGTAGCAAAAAGAGAGTCATAGGTGAAGATCATCTCCCTGACTCTCACAACAAAGACCAGTCTCCCAAACCATTTGTGTCTGGTGGCATGATTACCAATGTGTTGACTATTCCCAAGCCCAGTGATTGGATTGAATGGGTTAACCCTGAGAGTAAGCTTCCAAATTTCGATTCTGGAAGAATACTAGAGCCTGAGAGTCAAGCTCTTAAAAGCATGCTTGGACTCCCTGATGTGCCAAGTAGTACTGAACACATCTCTGAGTTTGAAGCAGAATCTAATGCACCGCTTCCAACCCTGAAACCTCTTTAGGCTGCTGCACCAAGCTCTGAGCTTACTCCAATGCAATTCAATCCTCATTCACCAAAGGAAAGGTCTGGACTTGGTAGAACAATCCTGAAAAGACCAACAAAACCAATCCAACAAGAATCTACTCCCACTGAGACTTCCACATCTTCAGTCCTCACTGAATCTGACCAAATTCAGTAACTGGCTGAACTTGTGAGGAAGCTGACTGATAAGATGGAATCCATCGAAAAAGCTCCTGATTCAATCAAGGAAACTAAGTCAGCCTCCTCTAGTTCATCAAAGTCTAAAGCCACCACCAAAACCAAGCTGAAGTGTGATCTATGCCACTATACCAGTCATACCACTGGCAACTCTTATAGAATCCTTTTTTGTATGATCTGCAAAAAGGATGATCATAGAACTTCTGATCACTTGCAATATGTAAGTTCACTCAGCAAAGCAAACTATACCAAAGTTGGTCATCAGTATGCTTCAACCTCCAAATCTTCTCAAAAGACTAGAGCAAAACCCTTTCCTCCTTGCCCACACTGTGGCTTTAATGATCATCATCCTGATGACTGTCTCATGAACACATGCTGTGAGATTTGTGGAAATCCAGCTCATGAGACATCCCAGCATGACAGTGTCATCCAAGCAAGGAGAAGTTCCAAGCAACCCAGAATCACTGAGTCATCCTCAGTCTCCAAATGCAAAACCTGTGGTAGCACAATGCACTCAACCACTGACCATGAGTCAATTGCCAAATTCAAATAGACCTTTAGGCCCAAGCCCACTAGTATGTGGGTCAGCAAGAGAAACTAATCCAGTTTACTATTTGTGCAGAGACATGCTAGGGATCCTATTTGGCATCTAGATAGTGGATGCTCAAGAAGCATGACTGGTGTTAAGGAGTATCTGCACAAATATGTAAAGGAACCAGGACCCAAGGTAGTATTTAGTGATAACTCATCATGCCCTACTGAAGGTTATGGTTCAGTATACTGCAATAGAATAGTTTTCTCTAGAATAGCTTATGTCAATGGTCTCAAATACAATCTCATCATTGTTAGTCAACTCTGTGATGCAAAGTACATTGTGCAATTCATTGACAAACAAGGCACCATTTTTAATGCCAACAAAGAAGTTGTTTTGATAGCCCCTAGAAGAGATGATGTTTATGTCTTAGACATGTCAACACTCTCTCAAGATGGAACTTGTCTCTTTGCCAAAGACACTGAAACTGTCAACTGGATGTGGCACAAGAGACTCTCTCACTTAAACTTCAAAAACATCAATAACTTGGCAAAACAAAATAAGGTCCTTGGCTTACCATCACTGGTTTTTGCAAAAGATAAACCATGCTCAGCCTGTGAAAAAGGCAAACACCAAAGTGCATCTTTCAAAACAAAACAAAACTTCTCAATCAAAAGTTGCCTTCATCTCCTGCACATGGATCTCTTTGGACCAGTAAGTCCCAGATCAATCCAGCATGAGAAGTATACACTTGTCATTGTTGATGAGTTTTCAAGATACACTTTGGTATACTTTCTTTCCAAAAAGAGTCAGGCAGCTGACACAATAATGTCATTCATCAGGAAAATTGAAAACCAGAATGACATTAGTGTTAAACAAATCAGAACTGACAATGGTACTGAGTTCATAAATGAAGAGCTTGAGAATTTCTGTGATGAAAAGGAAATCTCCCAAAAATTTTCATCTCCTTACACCCCTGAACAAAATGGGGTAGCTGAAAGGAAAAACAGAACTCTCATTGAGGCTGCTAGAACTATGTTAAATGGCTCAGCTCTATCAAAACATTTCTGGACTGAAGCAGTCAAAACAGCCTGTTACACTCAAAACAGGTCAATCATTGTCAAAAGACATAACAAAACCCCATATGAGATATTCAAAGGTAGACTTCCTGATATCATCTACTTTCATGTGTTTGGATGTCCTGTGTTTATTCATAACCACAAGGATCATCTAGGCAAGTTTGATGCTAAAGCTGATGATGGATACTTTCTAGGTTACTCACTGATCTCCAAAGCCTTCGGGGTATTTAACACAAGGAGACAACAAGTTGAGGAAACCTTTCATGTCACCTTTGATGAGAGTTCAGAAAGCATCAGGTTCACCAACACCTCAGTGGAGGATATAGGAATTGACAACTCATCAAGATATCCTCCTGATGAGTATGACACTGAAATCAATTCCTCATACCAAGCCGATGCTGACATCTCATATTATGTCTTACCTCACAACATGTCACAACCAACTATCAGTGAATTCATTGATAATCAATTAGTCCATGCTGGGATAAGTAACACTAAACCAAATGTTCAGGAATATGTGATTTATGAACCCCAACCTGAACAAGACATCTCAACAGATGCTCTTAATGATTATGTGGCTCCAGCACCTGAACTCACTCCTGAGTCTCTAGTGACCTCTTCAAGCTCATATCCCAGACCACAAAGTAAGTGGACTAAATCCCATGATATTGAGCTTGTAAACATCATTGGTGAACCCACTAAAGGCATGCTTACAAGAAGCATGGCTGCTAAACTAACTGCAGCTTCAGCAAATGAATGTCTATATGCTGATTACCTATCAGAAATAGAACCCAAGAGTGTCACTGAGGCTTTAAAACACCCAAGCTGGGTTCAGGCCATGCAAGAAGAACTTCAACAGTTTGATAAAAACAAGGTCATGACCTTGATCAAATGTCCTCAGGATGTCATTGTCATAGGAATGAAGTGGGTTTTCAGAAACAAAACTGATGAAAACGGCACTGTCATTAAAAACAAAGCCAGACTTGTAGCCAAAGGTTACAGTCAACAAGAAGGCATTGACTATGATGAGACATTTGCTCCTGTTGCAAGAATGGAAGCCATCAGGATCTTCCTTGCATATGATACCTACATGAACTTCAAAGTTTACCAAATGGATGTAAAAAGTGCATTCCTAAATGGTGAACTCAAGGAAGATGTGTATGTTCAGAAACCTTCTGGCTTTGAGAGTAGTGAATTCCCTGACTATGTCTGCAAGCTTGATAAAGCCCTTTATGGACTAAAGCAAGCTCCCAGGGCATGGTACGAAACTCTCTCAGCATTCCTGATTCAAAACAAGTTTGTCAAAGGAAAGATAGACAACACATTGTTTATCTACAGGACAAAACAAGATGTGATACTGGTCCAAGTATATGTTGATGACATCATCTTTGGCTCAACAAACTATACTCTTTGCAAACAGTTTGAAAAACTGATGACAAAGAAGTTTGAAATGAGCATGATGGGTGAACTCACTTACTTTCTTGGACTACAAATCAGGCAAACTGATAAAGGAATCTCCATTAGTCAAGAGAAATATACCATAAATCTCTTGAAGAAATATGAGATCTCTAACTGTGCCTCAATGAAGACACCAATGGTCCCTCCTAACAACCTTGGACCTGATCTCACTGGAAAATCAGTCAATCAAACCCATTTCAGAGGGATTGTTGGCTCACTGATGTATCTCACTGCTTCCAGACCAGACATACAATTCTCAGTCTGTCTAATAGCAAGATATCAGTCCAATCCCAAAGAATCCCATCTCTCTGCAGCCAAAAGAATACTAAGATACCTAAAGGGAACTCCAAGCCTTGGGCTCTACTATCCAAAGTGCTCAGGATTTGACCTCAAAGGATATTCTGATTCTGATTATGCTGGCTGCAACATGGACAGAAAAAGTACCTCAGGGTCCTGTCAATTTCTTGGAGGGAAACTGGTCTGTTGGAGTGCTAAAAAGCAACAATCAGTGGCTATGTCTTCAGCCGAAGCTGAGTATGTTGCTGCAGCAGGATGCTGTGCCAATGTATTATGGATGAAAGTCAACTAAGTGACTATGACATCCACTACAAAATGGTACCCATCTTCTGTGATAACACCAGTGCTATTGCAATCTCCAACAACCCTGTCCTTCACCAAAGAACCAAACACATTGATATCAGATATCATTTCATCAGGGACCACATAATGAAAGGAGACATAGAGCTTCATTTCATCCCTACTGAATATCAACTTGCTGATATCTTCACCAAACCCTTAGGTGAACCTACCTTCACAAGACTGAAAGCTGAATTGGGAATGCTAGACATTGAAAGTCAGCAACCTGATAACCAATCCCAATCTCAGTGAGTTTTTCTCTGATATGGTTCATCCTCCCTGAACAAAACCTAAAACAATCATCTCACTGAATGAGTAAGACTCATTCAGGGACCCTGACAGTTGATATTGAGCATTGAATGAGTAACTAAATGCTCCAAGTATCAGTTACTTTAATGTCCTAGGTTGGTAGCCATGCCAATTTAATATAGGAATATATGTCTCTTTGTCTTACTGTCATCCATGTCAAGGGTCCCTCAAACTTACCCAATCCCACTTGTCATTAAATGCCCCCTCTCACATGAAATATCTTATTGATATTTTATTATTGCAAAATGCACTTTTACTGTGCACTACAACTGTTCCTAGAAAACCGAGATTTTACAGCGGGTAGTAGAGTGGTGGCATTAAATGTGGAAATTCAAAACGTTTTCAAAAACTGACTTTACAAATCCACATTTGTGCATAAACTACCCTTCTCATCACTCTATAAATACCCCTCACAAAATCATTAAAACACACACAAAGTATTTCTGCAACAAAACGCTATCAAAATACTCTTTCAAACCCAGAAATCTTTGTGTTCTTCAAACCTTTTTTCTAAAAAACCTTCTTTGTAAACATTTACAAAAAGTTTTTCATCACAAACTTGAGAGATTTAAAACTCTTTGATTGTTCTTGTTCAAATATTCTTTCAAAACCCTAAAAATCTTTACATGGAAATGGCTAGAACACAATCTCTTCAGTTTGCATCTCAGTAGGTAGGGGATTTCAGTAATGTTGAATTTAAAACTAACAATGTTATAGGCAATTTTGAATACCCCGAAAATGTCCCAGCCTATAAGGACATAATGAAATTTTTATTCAACTGCCCACTGAAAACGGCCTTTGTTCAGTGTTCCTCTATACTGTACCAAAACCTCCTCAGGGAGTTTTGGGCTACAACAGTGGCCTATGACCCGACACCCTCAACTAATGAGACAGACCTAAGACCCCTCAGGGAGTATCTCATTAAGTTCAGTCTTTTTAACCGGGAAAGATCAGTCACCCTGGACTATAAAACATTTTGTACTGCAACAGGGTTAGACTACAATAAAGGAGTCTATGTTGCCCATCCTGAACCCTCCACAGTGAAGGATGGGTTAAAACATATCGTTTTGGATCCAAATTTTTGGACAAGACCCCAGTCACCAAGAGTTCATTTCCTGTGGCTTGGAGGATCCTGTTCACTTTTGTGATTCAGGTCTTGGCGGGAATCACTCATCCACTGAACAAGTTAATTCTATTCAGTTGATGATGGCATACTGCTTGATGAATGGGGTCAATGTCGACATTGGGGAGATCATTTACAGTGATCTCATAACCAAGCTACTGAGCAAAACTAGGGCGAAATACGTTTCGTACCCTAGGTTTGTCTCATGTGCTTTATAAGTGTTACTGGGTTGCAATTATCCTCAAGAACCAAAATATTGTGCTTTACCTGGCATCCTGAGTCAATCTAACTTTCAAAAGAACCCATCCTTTGTCACTAATATTGAATTGACGGCCCATATGGTTGATGTAACAACCAGAGGGACTCAGTGTCTCCTAACCCTGCTCCTAAAAAGAGAAAGGGGAAGTCTCAGACTTGGACTAAGACCAAACCCAAGTCTCAGGGCCCTGAGGCTTCAGGAACACAGCCCAAAAGGCAAAAGAAGCCCAAGACTGATATGCCACCCACTGGAGACCAAGCAACATCCACCCTGGTGACAACGAAGGACACTGATAAATCACAATCAGTGCCCTTGGTCCCAACTACTACTCCCCAAGATCCAGAGGGAAACATACAACCGGCTGGTAGGGGAACGCCTTCCACATCGCCCAAGGATGACATTAGCAAATCACAGCCTTTGTCTGAGGGCAAACTGATTGATTCCAAAGACTCAGAGGGAACTAAACAACCCGCTGATAGGGATATAATTGTCACTGACTCCGCTAAAGGCACTGGGAAACACCCACCAGTGTCTCAGGGGTCACAGGGGGACAAAGACTTGGAGGGAAAGGAACAACCCGCCGATATGGTACCCACCACCAATCCTGACTCCAGAGAAGGCACTGGGAAACGCCCACCAGTGTCTGAGGGGTCAACGGGGGACAAAGACTCAGAGGGAAATATACCACCCGCTGATATGGAACCCATCACCCCCACATTGTTAACTATTGCTGAGGTCGCTGATCTGATATTCTCTGAAGAAGAACAAGCTGATAGTGAAGATGCAATTTTATCAGCAGGAGAAGAAGTGGACGCTGATGCTCAATCTGAACAAGAGCCTCAGCCTGATCCACAAGAGCCTAAAGAGTCACCTTTCCAGCCTGAAGATAATGACTCTGACTCTTCTGCATCTTCCTGTCCTAAAGAATTCAGGAGATTTGATAACACTCTTCCACTGACAGAGAGGCAACTGGTTATGTGGATCACTAAAGCTTCAAGGAAGCTATATTCTGGGGTCACTAAAACTTTATGGGATCAACACACTGAAGCTGCTGCCAGCTATGCAGATCTGAAAACTGAAGTTTTTTATTTCAAAACCAACACCGATGAGCACAGGGATCTGATGTATGACAATCTTCACAGACTGGATGAAAACTTGGCTAAATTTCTCAAGCACCTTCAGGGTGTTGGCACAAAGATAGATGAAATTAGGGAATCTGTCAAAGAAGACCCAACGCTCAACTCCAAAGTGCTGGAGGCTACTGAGGCTTACTTGAAACACTCCTCCACTGAACTAATCGAAATGCTCAAATCTACAAATGTTCAGGGTCTTCAATCTTCAGTCCAGTCTCTTCAGGCTACATTGGGCTCTTTGGATATTCAGGTGGCTACTTTGGCTCAGGCCTCGTCTTCTATGGCCTGGAATCTTGGGCCCAAAATGACTGCTTTGGAAGTATCTCAGACTAATTTTGAAGCAAAGGTCACTGGTATTCAAACAGATACTTCTGATATCAAGGCAATGGTCACTGAGATTTATCAAGCCTTTAAGGGTCAAGCAGCTCAAACTCCCTCAGTGCCACCTACAACTCTTGCCCTCACTGACGCTACGACAACAGTTGAGGGGGAGAATATTGCTGAAGAAACTCCTTCTCACACTGAGGGGGAGCCAACACCACCAGTTTCAGTAACACCCATCTCATCAGTTCCACCTACATCTACAACAACATTAACAATGACAGTGGCTACACCCATCACAACAACAACACCTCCCTTGGTAGCATCATCTTCCTCAGGCCAGGACAAAGGAAAAGGCATAATGAAAACTCCTGAGCCTGAGAAGATTCCCTACATGATTGGCAACACTGAGTACCTGGTTTCACCACAACAGCTAAGTGCCTACCTTGCTAAGGAAGAGAGGAGAAAGAAACTTGCTGAAGAAGAAAGAAAGAGCAGAGAAGCACTGGTACAAGTCGTTGCTGAGGAAGCTAAGAACATAGGAATTAATCCAAAGAAGCTTCAAAAAGGTCAGGCAGGACATAAGTTTAAGGATGCTCAGGCTGCTAAAATGGCTGAAATGAAAAAGAAAATAGAAGAAAAGAACAAGAGAGTTGCAGCCATCAGGCAAGAAAGAATTGACCACTACAACTGGTCAATGACAAGCAGAAGGCTGCCTGAGAAAATCACTGATGTCAGAATCATCCCCAAGTCCAAACCACTAGCAATGAATGTCTACAGGGGGGATGATAAAAGACACTTCGAGGTTCATGATCTCCTGAAATTCACTGACTTTGGGATCACTGAACTCGATGAACTTGGTCCGATCATTGAAAAGAAGAAGAATGCGGTGGTTAAGGAGCTGATGAAAATGCTCAGCAAATGATATGAAAGACTGAGGGATGCACCAGCACAACTAGGAATTCATCCTGCCTTAACTGCACCACAAGGATCTCAACCTCAGTCATCACAGGGCAAAAGAAAGAGGGTTGAGTTCCAGCCTAAGATCAAAGTGCCTGGACTCGAATGCAACAGGGAGCTACCTGAAGGTGTAAAGTTTGTAAACTATCTTGTGATTGAAAAGCCTAAAAGAGGAATGTTCCACATTGATGTCTATGGAAACCCAACATTCCAAAGATGGAGTGACATTGATCAGGCAGGTGTGGCTGCAATGCTGCGTTACAAACCTGTGGCCTCTCAAATCCAGACTCCTGCAAACATCAGGTTCTGTGCTGACATAAACGCCAAGATAAGAGAGCACCCTGACAGGGAAACACTCATCACTAAGAAATTCAAGCTTGAAGCACTGGGAATTCATCTAGACTGACAACATTTTGCTTTATCTTTCTGTACTAGTGTTAGGAACCATATAATGTTGTCAGTCTAGATGAATTCCCAGTGCTTCAAGCTTGAATTTCTTAGTGATCAATAAAAGATGTATGTTTTGTTAAAATACTCAGTGTTCCTTATTGTATTCATTAGTACATTCAGTGTAAGAAGAAGCCAATTGCTCACTTACACTGATCAAACACTTAGGCTATTTGTATATCCAAATAGGGGGAGACTGTTGGGTTCAGTAAATATCCAAACCCCTTAATCTAGGATTTGAATAGAAAATAACCTAAGTGCTTAGTCCGTTAAACACTAACAGGTCACTGAGTGCATAGTCTCTCAGTGAGCCATCTTCAGGATACTCAGTATGAGGCGAAGAAGAAGTCTCTCCACTTAGTAAGGCGGAACTTAAAGAGTGAAGACTGAGTCAAGAAGAAGATGGTGGATTCAGTGAGTGATGAAAATAACTCACTGAATCCCTAAAACTCCTCTCCAGCTACTTACACTGAAGACAAACTGAAATAGAAGACTGAAGGATATGAAGACTGAAGAATGAGCGGGATAAGGCGGGATAAGTTTGAATCAGATAAGACGAAGTCCTTATCAACCAAAGTCAACTTTCCCTGAATGGCAAACGATCAGGTTTAGTGTCATCACTGAACTTTGGAAAGCAGTCTTGTCTCTTACCTAAAATAGTCTTTGTAAACAGAGACAAAATACATCAGCATTTTGTCTTCTATAAATTGTCAGTTTGTCACTTAGGAAAGAGTTAAAACTCATACTTGTATAAATAGCATAAGAGATGGAGTGAAAGATTTAATCTTGTAAATTGTAAAAAATAACACACACACGCAAGCCATCTGTCACTCCTCCAAATACAACTTAATCCCTGAGATAGCTCAGTTGGTACTTGTAGTTGTGCTCAGACTTAGCCTGAGCTTCGAGAGGAGTTACCAACCTTTGTCATTTCAATCCCAAGTACTATTCCGCAAGTACTTGTGATTTTTCATTTTCGTACAGATATATTTTCCGAAGAAATACAAAGGTATGTATTTCCCGGGTCGTTTTCCCAACGAGGGATGAATGGAGTTTGACAACTCACGTCGCGATTCGGGATTCGAATGGGAAATAAGGAATTTTGGGTTTTCTAATCTACAAGGCAAGGAAATATAAAGGAAAGCAATTATAACAACTAAATCTATGATTTAAATAAGGTAAAACAACTAATTACAAAAATTTAAACTAAAAACGCATAAAACGTAATTAAAGAAACGCTAATTAAATGCAACTATGCTAATTTAAACTCGTAAAAATGAAATTCTATTTTTCTACAGCTAAGAATGATATTTGAAAATTATTTAAAATTTAAAACTATTTTTTTGGACTTTTCTTGATTTATTATGATTTAAAAACTAATTTAAGACATTTAAAATAGACTTGAAATACGAAAAATTAGGAAAATAAGCTAGAAAAATATAAAACTATTTTTCAAAAATCTTAAATGACTAAAAAGAATTTTCAGAACTAGAATCACATTTTTTTGACTTTTTATGAATTTATTATGAATATAATACTATTAAAAACTAATTAAAATGCTAGAAAATACTATTTAAACCAAGAAAAATCTGGAAAAATACTTTTTAAGACATTTTGAATATTCTGAAACTAAGAAAATTGAAATTGTATTTTTCTGAACATTTTCTGAATTTTTAGGATTAAATGCTAATTAAAAATGCTAGAAAATGACCTAAAATGCAGAAAAATAGCAAATGAACAGTAAAAATTATGAAAACTTCCAGATTACTATAAAATAATATAGAGAACTAGGGAAAAATAACAGAAACCAATTTGGAGTACAAGAACTATGATTTGGACACACTACTAGAATGAATAAGCACTTGAAAATAAGCAAGAAGCAACAATAAGCTACACAAAGCTACCATAAGCTAAAACTACCCTATTCTAACTGAAACTAAACTAATTCAACTGAATTGGAACTAATAAGCACAAGATCAAATCATTTTAGCGCAAATTCAGTTTCTACGTCTTAATTCCAAACGGCCCTATACTAGCCACTTTAAGTACTAATTTAAGCTAGCTAGAAAATTCCTAAAAATAAACTAAAATCACCTTGTGAAAGACAACCAGCAAGAGATCTAATATCCAAAATATCAGCTTAAGAAGACTAATGATGAAGAAATTAAAAATCTAAAACTAAAGGCTATGGGACATGAGTGCAACTGATATGCAGCAGGACAAAAAACAAATGAGCAGAATAAGGACTAACGCAGATCTAATCAAGCACTTGGATAAGCTGAAATCTAATCTAATATAGCTAATCCTTCATCTATGCTACTGAGGGGAACAGAAATCAGGTACAAACTTATAAGGGATAAGCAGATACTAAGCCTAGATTAAGCTGATCTAGGGACAAAACAATAGATAGAATAAGAGAAACTAGCAACTAACAGACTAACATTAAGCTATACAAAAGC
This sequence comes from Chrysanthemum seticuspe, assembly GCA_019973895.1. Classification (NCBI taxonomy): domain Eukaryota; kingdom Viridiplantae; phylum Streptophyta; class Magnoliopsida; order Asterales; family Asteraceae; genus Chrysanthemum; species Chrysanthemum seticuspe. Next base: position 169,082,681 of record BPTQ01000003.1, read on the forward strand.
TTCTATCTGGAAAATAGGATGGAGAAACATAAACTAGGATGAGCTAAGAGCTAATATGACAGAATGAAACTTACTTGAAAACTGATCTCGGCCTAGAAAGAGTGACTGTCACAGCTAAGCTTGGACAGAAATCATGAATTTGAGACAGATTTAGGAAAATGTTTAAATCACAATATTAACTTGAAAACGTTGAGACTTTGACTGAAAAAGTTTTTAAAACAGAACTAAAACTGATTTACTCCAATTGACACTTACCAAATTCCATTAAACACAGGATTTAAGCAAATCCAAACACTACTTTAGTGATCCAAATGCAACTCAACTTATCAAATCTGATGAAATTCTATCTAAAACTGATTTGGAATGGCTAAACAAACATTAAACTTACTCAAACAACAATTTAAAAACAGAAATCAAACAACACTGATTTGACTTTAAAAGTTGACTAATGTTGACTTTTTTTTGAAGAAAATGAAATTAAGAACAGTGAAATTAACAACAAACTCATATAAGCTATTTCAAGCTTATATTAGCTTGTAAAAACAGTTATTTAAGCTTTAGAATGAATCCAACAGTATTCAAACGATTTGATTTGAAATTGAGACAAAGCATAGAATGAAAACATAAGATTTTATAAAGGAAGACTGAGATTACAACTGGAAGTTTAACACTAAATTTCACTAATGAAAACAGTAAATTACATGAAAACTAATTGGTAACAATCTCCTAAAAGCATAGAAATTGGACAGTTTGTGACTTGTGATTGTGGAGCTATTTATAAGCTAATGAGGAGCCTTGGGAAGCATCTGGAAACGTGATCTCAGCCTTTCATCTCTCTATCTTGTCATCCTTTCAATCCACATCCGTTGGATCAACTCTATGAGGTGTCACGACCAATAGTATTGTTCCATTCATCCACCCGGCAATCCTTGTGTGTCAATCTCACTGACACGTTGTCAGGAGTTTCTAGAAGCATTAAACGTGGGTAAGTTTTGGGATGATCGGGGTAACTGGAGGATTGGTGATAAACAGTAACTGGGTGTGTTTACTGCTTTTGGGCGCGTGTTTATCAGTACTGGGAGGAATGAGTTATTTTTTTATTTTAGTTTGACCGTGGAAGTGTGTTTGTTTGACCGGGTTTGGGTAAATATGGGATACGGGTAAGTGTGAGGATCCGGATATATATTTGGTCTTGGGCTAATGGGGAAAAGGGAAAGAGTAGATCATTAGTTTGGGCTTTCTTTTGGTTTTGTAATGTTTAAATCCGATTATAAACTTAGGGACCATTCATGATAATTTGGAATTCAAAAGGACTAATGGTGTACTTTAAGAAATGATAAGGGTAAAAGTGAAAAATGGGATAAATGAAATTAATGAAGGGTAATGATGTGAAAATTCTCCAATAATGATCAGAACTCCGTAATTTGCACTTTTGAGCATTCAAATCCCATGAAATAGCATCCCGGCATCGGCTTTTGCACTCTTCTATCTCTCGTGCTTGGTTTTCTTCGGTTTTGGCTTCTTTTTGTGTGTTTTTACATATCCGTACCTGCACAAGCACAAACTCAAGAAAACCACAAATATTAGCAATAAACGGCTCTTTCTTGGTTATTTTGGGATTAATTTGATAAAGAAATGATATGTGTTTTTGCACATATCAAAATACCCCAGACGAGACCATTGTCGTGTCCTCACGCAATGCAATCAACTCACGCTTCTAAAACCAAGGATTTCAATCTCTTTCTACTAAACCTATGAAGAAGTAGCAAAGATTCCTCAAAAGAGATTAAGAAAGCCTTAATTCTAAAAAACGCCCCGTTTAACTTTTAAATTCTCATGTAGATATTACGATTAAGCACATTCCGGTTATGAATGACGGTTTGTTGAACTTTCATGTCGATCAATAACTCCAACATTTTTCAAACGACACGTTAGGATCACGGAGTAGAAAACACAACACAGCGTGAAGTGACCATACGGATAGAATACATCGTCCCTGATTTTTCACAAGCTCCCAAACTAAGCGTAAAATCGAAATCATTGTTAAATATGATTCTAGATGCTAACACTACCCATGGAAGTTACTTGTGTGATTACCTTTTGTTCCCATTTTCCTATTTTCCTCTAGAATTTTTTTTATTTTTGTGAGAAATGAATTTCTTCAAATTCTCGTTTCGATAACTTTTATTCCGATAAAGATATGAAGCTAAGTCGATAATTAGTTATCCGCCTTCTCTCAAGAACCATTGTTCCAAAAATGAGGTCCACATCAAGGAATTTTTATTCACTTATACTTTTGACTTTTTCATTTTTTTTTTCATCATCATTTTTTTTTTTTTTTTTTTTTTAAGTAAAACTTTTACTTGTATGAGCTATGAACTACGGAGCTTCACGGGGTAATTCCAAGACTATAGGCTTCATGAAATGAGGATCCCGGCTGGCTAGGCTAAGACCTCACTCAATCCCGGCTAAAGATCCAAGGGTCCGATCTCGACACCGCAGCTCATAACTTTACTTATTACTTTTCACTTATCACTTATTGCTTATTTATTACGGATCCTTGATGTGTACCCAATTTTTAAAACAAAGATTCTTTTAAGAAGATAAAGAACTAACTATCGCCAAAAACTCAACATCTCTAATTATTTATTCGCATATATGGGGTGAAACAATTTTGTGGGAACAAAAAGCCATAAGTACCTTCGATGGGCTCTAAAGAGAACCAACTACTCCACGCTTAGCATCTAAACTCATAAGTAACTCTATCATTTCTCGATCTCCGCAAATTTAAAATCCCAAATAATGAGATCCGCGGATGCTTAGCCGATAATTTTTTAAGATTACCTATGGTTAAGGGAACAAGCTAGGGCTCAACACGCCCGATCAAGTCAGAATTCTATTCCTACTCTCACCAGCGGAAAGTCAACAAGGTGTCAAAACATATATTAACTTAGCAAATGCTTCGTCTAATGAAATCAAGTCATGCATATTTAAAGTCACTCAGGGAAACTTGCAAAATCTTGGCCTTGTGAGCTAGAATTCGCATTTTATAGCTTCTTGTCTAAGAGACTAGCAAAACTTTTCAATCAAAAAGACTTAACAAAAGCTTACAAAAAATTTTAAATTTTTCTCATTTTTGCACAATTTTTTTAATTTCTGAGGAAAAACGGGGTTGCGAGAGTACACAACAAAAATAAGCAAGTGCGGTCAAATCAAATCGAAGATTACCCTACCCCAGACTAGAACGAAACATTGTCCTCAATGTTTAAAGGAAAGGGCATCAACGAAAATCTAAAAGCCGTTTATTAAGTATGCTCAAAGATAAACGTTAGTCGATAAGATTAGGATATCGGATTTCCTTAAGCATCGATCATGAAACTCGAGTGGAGAAAAGACAAACTTCGAGCACGAGAGTCTTCATATCGGGAACATCCTAAACACAACATCACAAACAACCAAACACGAGAAATCGAAGAGGCTAACCCCTTCACGTCACTTATTAGAAAATAGAAAGAAGATAGAGATAAGCATGGGGTGCCTCCCACGAAGCGCTACTGTTTTTGGTCACCGAGTCGCTAGCCTGACTCGTCCCCGAATTCATTTGTCCTTGGGGAAGCAAGCGGGAAGGATACCCGGATCAAAGATGGTATCCTCACTCCAGAGGGAAAGAGAATGGGTGGGATGGGAGGGGAAGAAAATGTCGGGCTCAAGCACATAAGGGATAACTTCTCCCAAACTCACATGAGGTATAACAAGAAAGAATGATCCATCATCCGGCGGTTTTGCGGGTGGACGAAGAGATGACGGATCAAAATGAGAATACTCCAAAGAAGTCGGGAGTACATGGTAGAGGATAAGAGGTGAAAGCTCAATACTGAAGGCATCCATCGGAGGATCCTTATCTCGAACAACGTTTCTAACAAAGAACTCATCAATGCATATCCCGGGGTCGAAAATCTTGTCTTCACATGTGGGCTCAACGGGATAAGTGAGGGTCGACTCAACAGAGGAAGGAGAATCATCATTAAGCAAGCTTTCAAGAAAAAGGACATCTTGATTAGAGTCGCACCCGTCACTCTCAATACCCGGCGGTATTGGATCATCAAGAAATAAGTCGATTTCTTCCATATCAGAATCATAAGGCGGATAATCAAGAATATCATCTTCAACCACTTTAGTCAATTCATAAATCTCCATAATATCTTCAGTGTCAGATTCATCACTTTCTTCATCTTGCATAACATCACATGACGGGAGAGAAAGGTCGGAACACAGAGATGGGACAAGTGGTGTGCTCTGAGAGCTAGCAATATCCACCACTTCCGTTGTGGTTTCTGAATCGGACTCAAAATCTTTGTCAAAAAGAGGATTAACTTCGCAAAAGGTGTAGTCGTCCTTGAATTCAAAAAGTGGATTTGAGAAAATCCCGGAAGTAACCTCGGAGATGTCAAGAGAATCACATAAAAGCGAATCACAATCACTATCAGATATATCCTCGGACTCACTTGGGATTGGGTCAAGGCTCTCAACACTAGACGATTCTGTTTCCGGAATAGTGCTAAGAGGTTCGTCCCCCATTATGAGAGAGTCAATGGGTTTAACAATTATCGAAGACATAGAATCATCGACCTCTTCCAAAATGACGTCACTTCTCTCAACCGGCGTGAGTGAAGGGGAAGGGTCGGAAATGAAAGGCTCAGAAACGGGAGTGGTTTCAGCCGACAAACTTTCATAATATTCTTTCATTTGAATGGAATCCTCATCATCATCGAAAACGAAAGTCTTGCGATATTGGGCTGTTGTAGCATTGTAGACGTCGTCATCAGAGGCTTGACAATCGTAAAAAGGATGGGGACCATCACATCTTTTGGAAACGGTATCAACGGGCTCTGGTTTTTGCTTAATGCATCGAATATCATTGGTAAGCTCAGCCATCTTAACCGGTTTATTTCTTGATGTCGGAACTTTCGATTTGTTCTCGATGATCGTCAATATATCCCTTGGGGTACGATACAAGATATTGCCACCGGCAGCTGTATTAAGTGAATCTTGATCGGTTTGCGTTAAAGCATTGTAGAATATATCGATCTGGAGTAATTCTGAGAAACCATGATGTGGGCATTTTCGTAGGAGATCTTTGAATCTATCCCATGCCTCACCAAAACTTTCATCAAAACGCTGCTGGAAGTTCGTAATTTCGTTCTTAAGGTTTATCGTTTTAGAATAAGGAAAGAAACGATTTATAAATTTTGAAACGAGATCTTCCCAAGCAGTGATCGATCGAGGAGGTTCTTTATCGAGCCAATTCCGGGCTACCCCCTCGAGAGAAAATGAGAATAACATCAACTTAATTGTGTCATGAGGAACATCCTTATATTTTATAGTCAAAATTAAATTATCAAACCATCGGATGTGAGCATAGGGATCGTCCCTCTCGAAACCATAGAATGGCTTTGACATAACTAGTTGAATTAAACCGGTTTGTATCTCGAAATTTGCGGAAAGAATCTCCGGTACAACGATAGCATCTTCGTAACCCTCGGTGGGTACTTGGAGCAGTTCTGACATCGTACACGTGTCCGCCATTAGAATTAAACATATAGAGGGATAAGAGGAAAGAATTGTCGGTTTAGAGGATAAAGATGATTATTTTTGGTTTTTTAAAGATAGAAAAAGGAAAACAAATTTTGAAAAGGAAAATATTTTTGGGTTTTTATAAAAGGGATATTTACAAAAACAACGGTAACTTCACGAGGAAGGATCTTCAAAAACCACGAATCGAGACGGAATACGAAAACTCACTACATGCCCTCCCCGGCAGCGGCGCCATTTATTGATTTTTCATTTTCGTACAGATATATTTTCCGAAGAAATACAAAGGTATGTATTTCCCGGGTCGTTTTCCCAACGAGGGATGAATGGAGTTTGACAACTCACGTCGCGATTCGGGATTCGAATGGGAAATAAGGAATTTTGGGTTTTCTAATCTACAAGGCAAGGAAATATAAAGGAAAGCAATTATAACAACTAAATCTATGATTTAAATAAGGTAAAACAACTAATTACGAAAATTTAAACTAAAAACGCATAAAACGTAATTAAAGAAACGCTAATTAAATGCAACTATGCTAATTTAAACTCGTAAAAATGAAATTCTATTTTTCTACAGCTAAGAATGATATTTGAAAATTATTTAAAATTTAAAACTATTTTTTTGGACTTTTCTTGATTTATTATGATTTAAAAACTAATTTAAGACATTTAAAATAGACTTGAAATACGGAAAATTAGGAAAATAAGCTAGAAAAATATAAAGCTATTTTTCAAAAATCTTAAATGACTAAAAAGAATTTTCAGAACTAGAATCACATTTTTTTGACTTTTTATGAATTTATTATGAATATAATACTATTAAAAACTAATTAAAATGCTAGAAAATACTATTTAAACCAAGAAAAATCTGGAAAAATACTTTTTAAGACATTTTGAATATTCTGAAACTAAGAAAATTGAAATTGTATTTTTCTGAACATTTTCTGAATTTTTAGGATTAAATGCTAATTAAAAATGCTAGAAAATGACCTAAAATGCAGAAAAATAGCAAATGAACAGTAAAAATTATGAAAACTTCCAGATTACTATAAAATAATATAGAGAACTAGGGAAAAATAACAGAAACCAATTTGGAGTACAAGAACTATGATTTGGACACACTACTAGAATGAATAAGCACTTGAAAATAAGCAAGAAGCAACAATAAGCTACACAAAGCTACCATAAGCTAAAACTACCCTATTCTAACTGAAACTAAACTAATTCAACTGAATTGGAACTAATAAGCACAAGATCAAATCATTTTAGCGCAAATTCAGTTTCTACGTCTTAATTCCAAACGGCCCTATACTAGCCACTTTAAGTACTAATTTAAGCTAGCTAGAAAATTCCTAAAAATAAACTAAAATCACCTTGTGAAAGACAACCAGCAAGAGATCTAATATCCAAAATATCAGCTTAAGAAGACTAATGATGAAGAAATTAAAAATCTAAAACTAAAGGCTATGGGACATGAGTGCAACTGATATGCAGCAGGACAAAAAACAAATGAGCAGAATAAGGACTAACGCAGATCTAATCAAGCACTTGGATAAGCTGAAATCTAATCTAATATAGCTAATCCTTCATCTATGCTACTGAGGGGAACAGAAATCAGGTACAAACTTATAAGGGATAAGCAGATACTAAGCCTATATTAAGCTGATCTAGGGACAAAACAATAGATAGAATAAGAGAAACTAGCAACTAACAGACTAACATTAAGCTATACAAAAGCTTCTATCTGGCGAATAGGATGGAGAAACATAAACTAGGATGAGCTAAGAGCTAATATGACAGAATGAAACTTACTTGAAAACTGATCTCGGCCTAGAAAGAGTGACTGTCACAGCTAAGCTTGGACAGAAATCATGAATTTGAGACAGATTTAGGAAAATGTTTAAATCACAATATTAACTTGAAAACGTTGAGACTTTGACTGAAAAAGTTTTTAAAACAGAACTAAAACTGATTTACTCCAATTGACACTTACCAAATTCCATTAAACACAGGATTTAAGCAAATCCAAACACTACTTTAGTGATCCAAATGCAACTCAACTTATCAAATCTGATGAAATTCTATCTAAAACTGATTTGGAATGGCTAAACAAACATTAAACTTACTCAAACAACAATTTAAAAACAGAAATCAAACAACACTGATTTGACTTTGAAAGTTGACTAATGTTGACTTTTTTTTGAAGAAAATGAAATTAAGAACAGTGAAATTAACAACAAACTCATATAAGCTATTTCAAGCTTATATTAGCTTGTAAAAACAGTTATTTAAGCTTTAGAATGAATCCAACAGTATTCAAACGATTTGATTTGAAATTGAGACAAAGCATAGAATGAAAACATAAGATTTTATAAAGGAAGACTGAGATTACAACTGGAAGTTTAACACTAAATTTCACTAATGAAAACAGTAAATTACATGAAAACTAATTGGTAACAATCTCCTAAAAGCATAGAAATTGGACAGTTTGTGACTTGTGATTGTGGAGCTATTTATAAGCTAATGAGGAGCCTTGGGAAGCATCTGGAAACGTGATCTCAGCCTTTCATCTCTCTATCTTGTCATCCTTTCAATCCACATCCGTTGGATCAACTCTATGAGGTGTCACGACCAATAGTATTGTTCCATTCATCCACCCGGCAATCCTTGTGTGTCAATCTCACTGACACGTTGTCAGGAGTTTCTAGAAGCATTAAACGTGGGTAAGTTTTGGGATGATCGGGGTAACTGGAGGATTGGTGATAAACAGTAACTGGGTGTGTTTACTGCTTTTGGGCGCGTGTTTATCAGTACTGGGAGGAATGAGTTATTTTTTTATTTTAGTTTGACCGTGGAAGTGTGTTTGTTTGACCGGGTTTGGGTAAATATGGGATACGGGTAAGTGTGAGGATCCGGATATATATTTGGTCTTGGGCTAATGGGGAAAAGGGAAAGAGTAGATCATTAGTTTGGGCTTTCTTTTGGTTTTGTAATGTTTAAATCCGATTATAAACTTAGGGACCATTCATGATAATTTGGAATTCAAAAGGACTAATGGTGTACTTTAAGAAATGATAAGGGTAAAAGTGAAAAATGGGATAAATGAAATTAATGAAGGGTAATGATGTGAAAATTCTCCAATAATGATCAGAACTCCGTAATTTGCACTTTTGAGCATTCAAATCCCATGAAATAGCATCCCGGCATCGGCTTTTGCACTCTTCTATCTCTCGTGCTTGGTTTTCTTCGGTTTTGGCTTCTTTTTGTGTGTTTTTACATATCCGTACCTGCACAAGCACAAACTCAAGAAAACCACAAATATTAGCAATAAACGGCTCTTTCTTGGTTATTTTGGGATTAATTTGATAAAGAAATGATATGTGTTTTTGCACATATCAAAATACCCCAGACGAGACCATTGTCGTGTCCTCACGCAATGCAATCAACTCACGCTTCTAAAACCAAGGATTTCAATCTCTTTCTACTAAACCTATGAAGAAGTAGCAAAGATTCCTCAAAAGAGATTAAGAAAGCCTTAATTCTAAAAAACGCCCCGTTTAACTTTTAAATTCTCATGTAGATATTACGATTAAGCACATTCCGGTTATGAATGACGGTTTGTTGAACTTTCATGTCGATCAATAACTCCAACATTTTTCAAACGACACGTTAGGATCACGGAGTAGAAAACACAACACAGCGTGAAGTGACCATACGGATAGAATACATCGTCCCTGATTTTTCACAAGCTCCCAAACTAAGCGTAAAATCGAAATCATTGTTAAATATGATTCTAGATGCTAACACTACCCATGGAAGTTACTTGTGTGATTACCTTTTGTTCCCATTTTCCTATTTTCCTCTAGAATTTTTTTTATTTTTGTGAGAAATGAATTTCTTCAAATTCTCGTTTCGATAACTTTTATTCCGATAAAGATATGAAGCTAAGTCGATAATTAGTTATCCGCCTTCTCTCAAGAACCATTGTTCCAAAAATGAGGTCCACATCAAGGAATTTTTATTCACTTATACTTTTGACTTTTTCATTTTTTTTTTCATCATCATTTTTTTTTTTTTTTTTTTTTTTTAAGTAAAACTTTTACTTGTATGAGCTATGAACTACGGAGCTTCACGGGGTAATTCCAAGACTATAGGCTTCATGAAATGAGGATCCCGGCTGGCTAGGCTAAGACCTCACTCAATCCCGGCTAAAGATCCAAGGGTCCGATCTCGACACCGCAGCTCATAACTTTACTTATTACTTTTCACTTATCACTTATTGCTTATTTATTACGGATCCTTGATGTGTACCCAATTTTTAAAACAAAGATTCTTTTAAGAAGATAAAGAACTAACTATCGCCAAAAACTCAACATCTCTAATTATTTATTCGCATATATGGGGTGAAACAATTTTGTGGGAACAAAAAGCCATAAGTACCTTCGATGGGCTCTAAAGAGAACCAACTACTCCACGCTTAGCATCTAAACTCATAAGTAACTCTATCATTTCTCGATCTCCGCAAATTTAAAATCCCAAATAATGAGATCCGCGGATGCTTAGCCGATAATTTTTTAAGATTACCTATGGTTAAGGGAACAAGCTAGGGCTCAACACGCCCGATCAAGTCAGAATTCTATTCCTACTCTCACCAGCGGAAAGTCAACAAGGTGTCAAAACATATATTAACTTAGCAAATGCTTCGTCTAATGAAATCAAGTCATGCATATTTAAAGTCACTCAGGGAAACTTGCAAAATCTTGGCCTTGTGAGCTAGAATTCGCATTTTATAGCTTCTTGTCTAAGAGACTAGCAAAACTTTTCAATCAAAAAGACTTAACAAAAGCTTACAAAAAATTTTAAATTTTTCTCATTTTTGCACAATTTTTTTAATTTCTGAGGAAAAACGGGGTTGCGAGAGTACACAACAAAAATAAGCAAGTGCGGTCAAATCAAATCGAAGATTACCCTACCCCAGACTAGAACGAAACATTGTCCTCAATGTTTAAAGGAAAGGGCATCAACGAAAATCTAAAAGCCGTTTATTAAGTATGCTCAAAGATAAACGTTAGTCGATAAGATTAGGATATCGGATTTCCTTAAGCATCGATCATGAAACTCGAGTGGAGAAAAGACAAACTTCGAGCACGAGAGTCTTCATATCGGGAACATCCTAAACACAACATCACAAACAACCAAACACGAGAAATCGAAGAGGCTAACCCCTTCACGTCACTTATTAGAAAATAGAAAGAAGATAGAGATAAGCATGGGGTGCCTCCCACGAAGCGCTACTGTTTTTGGTCACCGAGTCGCTAGCCTGACTCGTCCCCGAATTCATTTGTCCTTGGGGAAGCAAGCGGGAAGGATACCCGGATCAAAGATGGTATCCTCACTCCAGAGGGAAAGAGAATGGGTGGGATGGGAGGGGAAGAAAATGTCGGGCTCAAGCACATAAGGGATAACTTCTCCCAAACTCACATGAGGTATAACAAGAAAGAATGATCCATCATCCGGCGGTTTTGCGGGTGGACGAAGAGATGACGGATCAAAATGAGAATACTCCAAAGAAGTCGGGAGTACATGGTAGAGGATAAGAGGTGAAAGCTCAATACTGAAGGCATCCATCGGAGGATCCTTATCTCGAACAACGTTTCTAACAAAGAACTCATCAATGCATATCCCGGGGTCGAAAATCTTGTCTTCACATGTGGGCTCAACGGGATAAGTGAGGGTCGACTCAACAGAGGAAGGAGAATCATCATTAAGCAAGCTTTCAAGAAAAAGGACATCTTGATTAGAGTCGCACCCGTCACTCTCAATACCCGGCGGTATTGGATCATCAAGAAATAAGTCGATTTCTTCCATATCAGAATCATAAGGCGGATAATCAAGAATATCATCTTCAACCACTTTAGTCAATTCATAAATCTCCATAATATCTTCAGTGTCAGATTCATCACTTTCTTCATCTTGCATAACATCACATGACGGGAGAGAAAGGTCGGAACACAGAGATGGGACAAGTGGTGTGCTCTGAGAGCTAGCAATATCCACCACTTCCGTTGTGGTTTCTGAATCGGACTCAAAATCTTTGTCAAAAAGAGGATTAACTTCGCAAAAGGTGTAGTCGTCCTTGAATTCAAAAAGTGGATTTGAGAAAATCCCGGAAGTAACCTCGGAGATGTCAAGAGAATCACATAAAAGCGAATCACAATCACTATCAGATATATCCTCGGACTCACTTGGGATTGGGTCAAGGCTCTCAACACTAGACGATTCTGTTTCCGGAATAGTGCTAAGAGGTTCGTCCCCCATTATGAGAGAGTCAATGGGTTTAACAATTATCGAAGACATAGAATCATCGACCTCTTCCAAAATGACGTCACTTCTCTCAACCGGCGTGAGTGAAGGGGAAGGGTCGGAAATGAAAGGCTCAGAAACGGGAGTGGTTTCAGCCGACAAACTTTCATAATATTCTTTCATTTGAATGGAATCCTCATCATCATCGAAAACGAAAGTCTTGCGATATTGGGCTGTTGTAGCATTGTAGACGTCGTCATCAGAGGCTTGACAATCGTAAAAAGGATGGGGACCATCACATCTTTTGGAAACGGTATCAACGGGCTCTGGTTTTTGCTTAATGCATCGAATATCATTGGTAAGCTCAGCCATCTTAACCGGTTTATTTCTTGATGTCGGAACTTTCGATTTGTTCTCGATGATCGTCAATATATCCCTTGGGGTACGATACAAGATATTGCCACCGGCAGCTGTATTAAGTGAATCTTGATCGGTTTGCGTTAAAGCATTGTAGAATATATCGATCTGGAGTAATTCTGAGAAACCATGATGTGGGCATTTTCGTAGGAGATCTTTGAATCTATCCCATGCCTCACCAAAACTTTCATCAAAACGCTGCTGGTAGTTCGTAATTTCGTTCTTAAGGTTTATCGTTTTAGAATAAGGAAAGAAACGATTTATAAATTTTGAAACGAGATCTTCCCAAGCAGTGATCGATCGAGGAGGTTCTTTATCGAGCCAATTCCGGGCTACCCCCTCGAGAGAAAATGAGAATAACATCAACTTAATTGTGTCATGAGGAACATCCTTATATTTTATAGTCAAAATTAAATTATCAAACCATCGGATGTGAGCATAGGGATCGTCCCTCTCGAAACCATAGAATGGCTTTGACATAACTAGTTGAATTAAACCGGTTTGTATCTCGAAATTTGCGGAAAGAATCTCCGGTACAACGATAGCATCTTCGTAACCCTCGGTGGGTACTTGGAGCAGTTCTGACATCGTACACGTGTCCGCCATTAGAATTAAACATATAGAGGGATAAGAGGAAAGAATTGTCGGTTTAGAGGATAAAGATGATTATTTTTGGTTTTTTAAAGATAGAAAAAGGAAAACAAATTTTGAAAAGGAAAATATTTTTGGGTTTTTATAAAAGGGATATTTACAAAAACAACGGTAACTTCACGAGGAAGGATCTTCAAAAACCACGAATCGAGACGGAATACGAAAACTCACTACATGCCCTCCCCGGCAGCGGCGCCATTTATTGATTTTTCATTTTCGTACAGATATATTTTCCGAAGAAATACAAAGGTATGTATTTCCCGGGTCGTTTTCCCAACGAGGGATGAATGGAGTTTGACAACTCACGTCGCGATTCGGGATTCGAATGGGAAATAAGGAATTTTGGGTTTTCTAATCTACAAGGCAAGGAAATATAAAGGAAAGCAATTATAACAACTAAATCTATGATTTAAATAAGGTAAAACAACTAATTACGAAAATTTAAACTAAAAACGCATAAAACGTAATTAAAGAAACGCTAATTAAATGCAACTATGCTAATTTAAACTCGTAAAAATGAAATTCTATTTTTCTACAGCTAAGAATGATATTTGAAAATTATTTAAAATTTAAAACTATTTTTTTGGACTTTTCTTGATTTATTATGATTTAAAAACTAATTTAAGACATTTAAAATAGACTTGAAATACGGAAAATTAGGAAAATAAGCTAGAAAAATATAAAGCTATTTTTCAAAAATCTTAAATGACTAAAAAGAATTTTCAGAACTAGAATCACATTTTTTTGACTTTTTATGAATTTATTATGAATATAATACTATTAAAAACTAATTAAAATGCTAGAAAATACTATTTAAACCAAGAAAAATCTGGAAAAATACTTTTTAAGACATTTTGAATATTCTGAAACTAAGAAAATTGAAATTGTATTTTTCTGAACATTTTCTGAATTTTTAGGATTAAATGCTAATTAAAAATGCTAGAAAATGACCTAAAATGCAGAAAAATAGCAAATGAACAGTAAAAATTATGAAAACTTCCAGATTACTATAAAATAATATAGAGAACTAGGGAAAAATAACAGAAACCAATTTGGAGTACAAGAACTATGATTTGGACACACTACTAGAATGAATAAGCACTTGAAAATAAGCAAGAAGCAACAATAAGCTACACAAAGCTACCATAAGCTAAAACTACCCTATTCTAACTGAAACTAAACTAATTCAACTGAATTGGAACTAATAAGCACAAGATCAAATCATTTTAGCGCAAATTCAGTTTCTACGTCTTAATTCCAAACGGCCCTATACTAGCCACTTTAAGTACTAATTTAAGCTAGCTAGAAAATTCCTAAAAATAAACTAAAATCACCTTGTGAAAGACAACCAGCAAGAGATCTAATATCCAAAATATCAGCTTAAGAAGACTAATGATGAAGAAATTAAAAATCTAAAACTAAAGGCTATGGGACATGAGTGCAACTGATATGCAGCAGGACAAAAAACAAATGAGCAGAATAAGGACTAACGCAGATCTAATCAAGCACTTGGATAAGCTGAAATCTAATCTAATATAGCTAATCCTTCATCTATGCTACTGAGGGGAACAGAAATTAGGTACAAACTTATAAGGGATAAGCAGATACTAAGCCTAGATTAAGCTGATCTAGGGACAAAACAATAGATAGAATAAGAGAAACTAGCAACTAACAGACTAACATTAAGCTATACAAAAGCTTCTATCTGGCAAATAGGATGGAGAAACATAAACTAGGATGAGCTAAGAGCTAATATGACAGAATGAAACTTACTTGAAAACTGATCTCGGCCTAGAAAGAGTGACTGTCACAGCTAAGCTTGGACAGAAATCATGAATTTGAGACAGATTTAGGAAAATGTTTAAATCACAATATTAACTTGAAAACGTTGAGACTTTGACTGAAAAAGTTTTTAAAACAGAACTAAAACTGATTTACTCCAATTGACACTTACCAAATTCCATTAAACACAGGATTTAAGCAAATCCAAACACTACTTTAGTGATCCAAATGCAACTCAACTTATCAAATCTGATGAAATTCTATCTAAAACTGATTTGGAATGGCTAAACAAACATTAAACTTACTCAAACAACAATTTAAAAACAGAAATCAAACAACACTGATTTGACTTTGAAAGTTGACTAATGTTGACTTTTTTTTGAAGAAAATGAAATTAAGAACAGTGAAATTAACAACAAACTCATATAAGCTATTTCAAGCTTATATTAGCTTGTAAAAACAGTTATTTAAGCTTTAGAATGAATCCAACAGTATTCAAACGATTTGATTTGAAATTGAGACAAAGCATAGAATGAAAACATAAGATTTTATAAAGGAAGACTGAGATTACAACTGGAAGTTTAACACTAAATTTCACTAATGAAAACAGTAAATTACATGAAAACTAATTGGTAACAATCTCCTAAAAGCATAGAAATTGGACAGTTTGTGACTTGTGATTGTGGAGCTATTTATAAGCTAATGAGGAGCCTTGGGAAGCATCTGGAAACGTGATCTCAGCCTTTCATCTCTCTATCTTGTCATCCTTTCAATCCACATCCGTTGGATCAACTCTATGAGGTGTCACGACCAATAGTATTGTTCCATTCATCCACCCGGCAATCCTTGTGTGTCAATCTCACTGACACGTTGTCAGGAGTTTCTAGAAGCATTAAACGTGGGTAAGTTTTGGGATGATCGGGGTAACTGGAGGATTGGTGATAAACAGTAACTGGGTGTGTTTACTGCTTTTGGGCGCGTGTTTATCAGTACTGGGAGGAATGAGTTATTTTTTTATTTTAGTTTGACCGTGGAAGTGTGTTTGTTTGACCGGGTTTGGGTAAATATGGGATACGGGTAAGTGTGAGGATCCGGATATATATTTGGTCTTGGGCTAATGGGGAAAAGGGAAAGAGTAGATCATTAGTTTGGGCTTTCTTTTGGTTTTGTAATGTTTAAATCCGATTATAAACTTAGGGACCATTCATGATAATTTGGAATTCAAAAGGACTAATGGTGTACTTTAAGAAATGATAAGGGTAAAAGTGAAAAATGGGATAAATGAAATTAATGAAGGGTAATGATGTGAAAATTCTCCAATAATGATCAGAACTCCGTAATTTGCACTTTTGAGCATTCAAATCCCATGAAATAGCATCCCGGCATCGGCTTTTGCACTCTTCTATCTCTCGTGCTTGGTTTTCTTCGGTTTTGGCTTCTTTTTGTGTGTTTTTACATATCCGTACCTGCACAAGCACAAACTCAAGAAAACCACAAATATTAGCAACAAATATTGATTCATTTCTAATAAAGAATATTATGTTGAAAATTATTCAGTGTGTTTTACTTACATCTTATAAGTCATAGATCCACTATTAACTTATTTTCAAATACTTACTATTTTACGATAGTGAATAGGGAACAACAATATCATATCGGGTTTAAGTGATTCAAAATTTTGGGTTAAGAGTGAATCAAAGTCTACAACTTGCATGTTTTAGGTAATTCATGATTCGACAATTTTAAAGGTAAAAAATAAGGTCAAAAATGGCAAAAAAATAAAGAAAATTAAGACCAAATGAATATGTAAAAAAAATGTTTTGAAGTATTTAACAAGATTTATACCAAATTCAAGAGGGTTAAATGGTAGAAATTTTGGTGAATCGGTTTTTTCTAAAACTTTTCCGTTTAGAAGTTATGTGTGTTTGAATTTTGAAGATGAATAGTAAAAACTTGAAAAATGACTAAGATACCCTTGACGGTATTTTTTTATTATTTGAGGTGGTGAGCACGTGTCACCTTAGGAGTGACTTTCTATACTTTTTAAAAATGATTTCTTTTTATTGGACTCTAGGAGTGGCTTTCATAGTATTTTATTTATTTATTTTCAAAAATGCCTCACAAACTTTTATATGCATATTGTGCACATGTTTTTCCAAAACATCTCACGAAAAAATTAGCAAAGTGACTTATAATTAAGCTGCATTCCAAGCTGATTCAAAGGTTGAATCATATCAGGCCGCTTCAGAAGCAGGTGACGAATCACAAGTTGCATCCATGTTGAGTCGAACTGTCTAAGTAAACCTTTTTCAAACTCATATAATCATATTCGTAAATAAATCTATACAATTATATAGATATATCATAAACAGGTAAAATGGGTAAAGTAACGTAGTAAACGGGTCAAATGGGTACAATAACCCAATTTTATGGGCAACATAAAAGTGGTATATTGTACACCAAATGCCATATGCTGTCGTGCCTTGTGTTATTTTTTATAATTATCGTATTTTGTGGTGTCTGAAAGAATATATGTAATTATACATGTCATCTACCATTGTAAGTGGACATGCACAGATACTTTGTCTTTGCATATGCCGGCTGAACATAGTCAGTGAAATAGATACTCACCTGTACAAGAGTAATGATTTATTTGTGGACTTTAATTGCATAAGTCTTGTTGGACAAAGTATTTAGTGTCTTATGTAATAAACGTATAGCCTAAGGGCCGAATATGTTAGACTTATAAGTTAATAACCGAATAACAGTTATAGACGGTTACAGGTAGTTATGGACAGTTATGTCCATTAGTGAAAAGTCGTGACTCTTGGTGAAGAGACACAATGGTACGGTTCATGTACTATAAATAGACTAGTTTGTATTTGTTGTAAAGCGTGTCTCAAAAACAATAATGTAACCGATGTTATTATTGTAATAATAAAGAATCAATATCTTGTCAATCTTGTGTGATCTTATTCGATCCTGGAAATGCGAAGCTGTGCAACAGTGGTATCAGAGCCTAGGGCTCCAAGATTACAAGTATTGATTCAATTTTTTGATCAAGAAGATCAAAAGACATAGAGGAAGTGATGTGTTACCGTGGTGCAAGTTTTAAAAATTTATAAACACGATTTAACCGTCTAATTCTATTAACACATACGAGCAAGTATACTCGTCCGTGATAGCAAAGTTTGGTAAGTCGAGATCGTCCCAAGGGATTTTGTGTTTGAAACTGTTTTTATGAAAAGATTCCAACAAGAAAGCTTGTCAAGGCTTCCTCAAATAGTGATATTTATAGTGAATTCAATAATAAGAAATATATATCCTTGTGTGTAGTCTATAGTCAATCATAAATAGTGTTCATGAAGGTTTGGTGTAAACTCTTGATATGATGCACAAATCTTAAGCAAATGATCCCCAACCATGGTATATGTTTGTAAAAATCATTCTAAGAACAAAAACATATAGGTAATCCTTTCGGCCCTTATCCTAATGATTATCCTTTAGAAATTCCATTTGTTTGCAACATGTTCTTATTAAACTTGTTCTTACGAATCTTTCGACCCTTTCGTGATAATAATAACTAAACACAAATCATAACAAAGTAATTCCAATAATTCAAGAGAATAGAAATCCATAACAAAGTTCATAGAATACCTAAACTTTTGCGATTACAAGAATTAGAATTCGTGGATTGTAGCAACCACGCGCCTCCAATCACCTAGATTCACCGTATAACTCCAAATTACCAAAACTATGGATGAGAATTGTTCCCTCCTTGCTCCTGGACGTTTTTCAGTAAGAACTAAGCTTTTGGGCTGAATAATATGGTTGGTATTAGTTTTGATGTAAACTAATACACTTTTGGTTGTGTCACACCTAGTAAACTAGGACTAGGTTCATTATATAGCCAAATATGCTTGCTCAACTGACCAAAAACGTTCCCAACAAGTTAATATCAAGAAATGATCGGCCTCCAATGATTACGGGGAGTTAAGGCAACAATAAATGCAACTTTGTGTAACTGCAACTCATGCAACCGGATCGGTTGCGATTTGACCAATTGCCCAGCCGGATCCGGTTACGGGTCACGACCGAACGGCTGGGTGTTGCTGATTTCGCTTTTTGTTGACTTTCTTGTTTTACGTCTCATTCTTTGCTCTCGCTGATGATTTCCAAGGCAAAACTTGATCTCTCCTTGCTGTAGATACTTAGAAATCATTGTGCTTCCCAATCATTGAATCCAAAAGCTTCCTTGCTCGACTTCCTTCTTCGAGAATCTTCCAAATGTGCATAAAAACTTCATTTCTTCATCATTCGTGATACCTGGCTACATATACATACACAATACGCATTTTTTGCACTTTTGCAACAGTTATGAGTAAATATAGCCTATTATCATGCACAAAACCAACAATAACGCTACTAAAAACATGTTCATTTTAGGCGTTATCAAATTCCCCCACACTTAAGCTCTACTCGCCTTCGAGTAGGTCTAACATTTGCAAAGATTGATTTCAATGGTCTTGACATCATGGTTCCAAAAATGTAACAATCATCCCAAAAGAGATAATCATTGATTTGCTTTTAATATGTGAAAACTTTTAAAAATGAACCAAACACTTTAGATAACATAACTAGAATACCTCACGAATGATTTTAAAAATTCACTCAACACTCATATATTGGTGGGTATATGTAAATCACTCAATGCCTAGTCATGATCAATGCTTTTTACCATAAGCTTGTACAAGTATCAAAACAAAGAAAATAAATTCATCAATGAGGGCTTTTATTCGGGTTATATCGTTAAGGCTAAGGGTTCATAAAGGGTATGGATAAGGCATGGGATGGTTTATGAAATTGGTGTTAAAAGAAAATAAAATCAAGTCTAAACCTCCATGTTGCTAGCCATCATACAAACCACAATCCCGTAAATGATTATTTCACCTCTTCAAATATCGATATCCGCAAATATGTATAACTCAATTTAGCTCATTGGCTAATCAATATCCTTCATATAGCTCATTGGCTATAACCATTTTTTTTTCAACATAACAAAATTCCCCCACACTTAGTGTAAGCATACACCACAAAAAAATCGAGAAAGACGTCTCTTTCATCTATGATGGAGAATGGTACACACTATAAACAAAGTGTAGCTTCTTCATAATCATCAAAAACAATCTAACATTCCAAACAACTAGCAACAAACCAATAGACATGACAAGGGTTGGCTAAAGTTTAAAGTGTAAAATCTTTTTGTATTTTTCTGGATTTTAACAAATGAAAAGATTGGCTCAAAGGGTGTAACTAAGGGTATCTAGTGCTAAAGATGAGCACTAACAAATGGGTCCATATAAAGGTGGTTAACTAACCGATGTGGCTAGCTAATATATCATTAGATGTAAATGGAAGGCCATTTGGGTTAAATCCTATGATGCCTCTTATCACTTGAACATATTTATATCACTCGAGAGTGATTTTAACCGTAATGCATAACTAGTACAAGTTCTAGAATCGACATAATCACCGGCACACTCATAGCAAATATAAAACAAAAGATGTGTTTTATACAAAAAGAAACCTCACAATTGCGTGGAAAAAGGCTATAATGCGTGCTAGAAAATGCTATCAAATCCAAAATGAATTACTTCCGTAATTTGGTTCAAATCCAAAAATTTTCAAAAACCTCATTTTACCATTGAAATTCCCAAGTTATTTTTTTTAATATTTAAAAATAATGCGTGAAAACAACTAGACCATCAAGGGCGAATTCCTTCTAATTACTTGCATCCAAAAGTTATCTAAAAATTAAAAATGCGTATCATTTTTCCTATTTTCTTCCCTCCCCCATACTTAAGTTTCGCATTGTCCTCAATGTAATAAAATGAACTTCAAAGTAAAGAAAATGGGAAAAAGAAATAGTTAAAAGATACCACGGGATAGAATATGCAACACGCATATTGGGTCATAAGAAAGCATGTGAGTTATCCAACTCCAAATATTTGACCATCAATAAGCTTCCGACACATCCATCCTGCAAACAAAAACTGCAACACACAATACACAAAACAAAACAAAACAATCCAAATGCAAATGCTACTAAAAACAAGATAAAACCAAGCAAAATATGTTAATCATCCTAAAGAAATAGTTAAAGAGATAGAAATAATATTGTTTAACACATTATAACCATTGTCTTTGAAACCACAAATCACGAATGATCCACGATCACTCGTCGTCCTCGCTCATCTCGTCCCCTTCTTCATCATCATACTCATCATCATCATCACTTTCGGTTACATAGTTTTCGTCCACAATCTCTGAACGAACTCTCCTCTTCTTCTTCTTTCCTCCAACTCCTGATGACGATCCTCCAACATCATAGCTTGCTCCACCAACATCAGGTAATCGACCATATGCGGGCACTGGATCAGGAAATGGTGCGTACCCAGGATATGGATACGGATAGGGTCCAGGATAAGAAGTGTAGGGGAAAGGATATGGTGGAACATGTGTTGAAAGATAGGCATTGAATAATCGTTGATGTAGTTGTTCCTCAACATCATCGAGTCTCTCCACACATCCCTACATTGAATCTCATCTAAATGTTGGTTCCACCTCCCCAACCTGAATCAAAACTACCGGACGTACCCGCTTACACGTTCCCCATTGGTATACTTTCCTGCTGCTGTGGTTGTTGTTGTTGTTGTTTTTGTTGAGGTTGAGGTTCAACCCATAACCCCAAGGTTTTCAATTTCCTATTCAAAGCATTCCCAAAACCATTTGCACTCCACATCTCACTATACTTTGGCTCTCCACACTTAGCCAATTCATCATCAACATAATAACCAAGATTCTTCGCCAACCTTGTCACAAAATGTCCTCCAAAAATGTTGCTATTGCTCTTGATTCCCGGGGCCCTCCTAGACAAATACTCGGCTATCTGCTAAATCGCATTACCGTCCTTAGTTTCCTCCAGTAACATCATAACCCATAAGTCCGGTTTCTGACATTTGTCCCTGCTTCCATACCTATTAAACGGCCCAGTCACTATCAATTTGTGAAGTATCCTCATTAATGGATTCCTGATGGTCGCGGCATTCCTCCTAGTGCAAGAAGGATCTCCCACTCGATTCTAATAGGCGGGTACACTAGGAAAGTCTTTTTCAAAACTCCGAAGCCTCGAAAAGTGAGCTTCAAATAACCGATGATTAACCTCATGTGGCTCATACAAACCAAGAGCCACGCCAAAAGCCGGCAAAGTGTAAGCATGATCCCTTCCACAAAGCCTAAACCAAACACACACTTCCTCCATCAAGTTCCGAACATTCACCTTTCTTTCAAAATACATGGTTGAAAAGAACTCCATACACCATTCTCGATAGACCTCTTCATCGATGCTAAATGCTCTTTCCCATGGCAAATCATCGAACGAATCCCCATCTGCTGGATACACATAAGATGTCCGCATCATTCTTCTCAACTCATCTTCACAATCATACTTCGCAAACAAATCCCAATCAATCACCCTCGGAACCAAACATGTCCTATTTTGCAATTTTGATAACCTTTCCCGGAAAGTATGCTTCTCCCCGTCGGTGAGATCTTTGAACTTTAAGTTGGCATTTGCTTCCGTCTTCAAGCTATACTTAACTTTCTTCCTCTCGTTCCTTTGACAAAACTTTGTAACAATCGGGTTCGTTGGACCTGGCCTCGAGCTTGAGCTACCTACAACAATTCTCTGTAGAAATCATAAATATAAGACAATATAAGAGTGTTAGAACAAACGAGAAGGTTCATGGAACCCTCTAAGGTCCACTTCAAAATTTCAAAAATTTTCAACACAGAACATGGAACCGGATTCGGTTGCAGAGCAACCGAATCGGTTACTCCTTTTGGCCAAACCCAACCGGTCGGTTGCGTTGCGCAACCGTATCAGTTATACAATCTGCATAAGGCTTTTGCCTTTTAAACCATTACTCACTCGAATTTTCTAAGTCCAATCCACTCCTAGACTGCATTCTAACATCCTCAATGATTTCTACATCCTTGAATTACTCTAAATTCGCTTTTCAAACCTCAAATCATTACACATTCATCATCTTAGAACTCAAATTAATAAGACCTATATTCTTCAATCATTAGTTCTAATCAATAATGTGGCATCTATTGCTCATAAAAACACATCATCTACCATTAGGAATCACCAATTGAAACTTATCTTGATTAACTAGCACAACCTAATTCAATCTGAAAATTCAATCATCTAATATTCATTCCATGTTGAATCAATCACTACAATTCTTTTTGCAATGCATTCCCATATCAATTACCCACTTAATCCAAAAATATTGCAACTTAATTCGAATTATAACAAAAACCCCCAAATTAGTGACCTAATATGCAATTCGAATCAAATGCTCTAATTAAACCTCAATTGAGTTAATTGAATGTAGATGCTTACTTGTTTGGGTGTCATGATGCTCTCCTACAACTTAAACAATCTTCAATTAGCTTCTCTTGGACGAATTTTTCAAAACCCAGCTGGAGAATTAGTGTGTGTGTGTGTGTTTTTCTGGAAAAGTGAATTTTTGGTATATATACTTGTATGCAACCGGTTCAGTCATGGACACAACCGTTTCGGTATGCATTTTGCCAAATTTTGCATTTTTTTCATGTTACTTAGGCATTTACCTTCCAAGCAAAAATAATTTTACTCAAAAATCCTGTTAAAGATGCACACAACATTCATCCACCATTTGGAAATTTCAACAATCATCCAATCTTAAAAACTCAAATCATCATACTAATGAACTAAACCAAAACTTCAACTAAAAATTCCTAGTCATAATGCATTAACCAAATTACCTCAATCATAAAAATAAAAATGAAATGAGAAACAAAAAAAATCCTAAATGCATAAAATCAAAAAGAAATAGTTCATGAAATTCAAGCAAATAATTGCTTGTTTATTATGGTTCCTTGTCTTCTCCTTAGAATTCCTCGAAATACTCTTGTCTTAGGATGTCCTCACTTTGAAATTTTCCGGTCAACTCACGGTATGTTTCAAAAGTTTTGAACTTCCTCATGAATCTTCTTCCATCCGGACATAGTATATCGAACTTAACATGCCATTCTCCTTCTCCAATTTGTCTCTTGTAAGTGCCCGACCCCTCGGGTCTCCATTCCAAATTCTTAAGTTGCACCGGTAAAGAACCTAAGAAGTCGGTCAACTTCTTGTAGACTAGTATGTTTTTAAATGGGTTATAGAAAGCTTCCACCGCTAATGCACGTTCCATTTCATCCTCTATATCAAAATAAGGCGGAGCTAATGGTCCATACATTGGGTTTCCTTGGGTATCACGTCCCACTTCGAAACAAGTCAAATCCTCATCTGCTTCCATCACTTCTAACTCCTCCATAAATTCCAAAGTTGGTCCTCTTGGTTTCGGATAGTATGTTTGCCTTGAAATCCCATCATCAATAGTCATTGTGCCTCTTCCCATGTCTATAATTGCACCACAAGTTCGTAGGAATGGTCTCCCCAATAGTAGTGGTAAACTCTTGTCCACCGGAATGTCTAGGACAAGAAAATCGGCCAAGTACGGTTGATAGCCAATTTGCACTCTCACATTCTTCACCTCTCCCATTGCTTTCGCTTGAGAATTATCCGCCATAGTAAGCTTCGAATGATTTGGTTGCGGATTACTTAGACCTAAAGTCATAAACAATGAATAGGGCATCACATTAACACTTGACCCCGTATCGGCTAAAGCATAAACTGGTGTAGTCCCATTCACTTTTATTGGCAACACAAAATTACCCGGATCCTTCTCCTTCCGTGGCATGCCTCTAAACAAGATTCTATCTCTCTCCTCCTCCGTGAGATTCTTATCTTCCAACCTAGCCCTTGCTAGCATCACCGCATCCAACTTCTTACGGTAGAGCACGTAATCTTGAAGTACCTCTATCACCGGTTTCTTCTCATTAAGCTCAAGAAACTTTTGTTCTAGGTTTTCTAAAATAGCTTATTTTTGTTTGTCGTTTAAAGGCTTGAAAGTATTTGTAGTGGGAGGTGATGATGGTGTGTAATCATTTTTGTTGGTGGTTGTGGTTGGGGTTAGTTTGTTTGATGAAGTTTTCTTCCGATTTGCTTTCCCCATTTTAACTACTTCCACATCTTTCTCTTCCATGTTTGCACAAACTTCCACTAGCATCTCGTTCACTCCTTTTCCTTCTTCCAAATCAGTTATATTAATCCTCATTTCGCCCATTGCAAAATCAACTTGACACTTGGTCGTGACAAGAAAGTCTCGACCAAAACATACATTGGGTTCATCCGCATTCTCTTCTTCTAACACAACAAAATCCGTTTCAAAAATGTCTCCATGAATATTGACCTTAAGATTTTTAACCATCCTTCTTCCATATGCTTCATAGTCCAAACGTACATGACCAATTTCGTCAAGAACCTTCTCCAAAATGTAGTTTCCTCCATAAGCCATATTAAGTTGCGCGTCCCAAGCACTTACTCCTTCTACACTACAAGGCGTACCAAACCTCATTAGTGGCGAATCATACACCGTTAAAGGTGCTTGTGTGAATACTACAACTCTTCCCTTCTTGGGAAGTTGAACCTTGTTTTCACCCGTTTCCTCCATATTAACCGTATCAATCCCCAAATCTTTCTTACTCTCTTCCAAGATACCTCCAATCTTTTCCAGTGAACTTCCGGTATCCTTGAGCATTTCATCCAAAGTACGAAGGTATTCCGAGATTCCGCTCAAACTATCCATACTAACTAGCTAAACTTGACAAAACAAAACAAAACAAAATCCGAATCATTAGCGTTAGAGTTAGTAAAAACAAGAACAAACTATAGAAACATATACTAAGCAAGCTAAGATACTTAACAAAACTAAAAACATAAGTTAAAACTCAAAATCTAAAAATTATAAAAATTTTTACCGAGAGCTCCAACCGGATAGGTTGGCTCACCAACCGATTCGGTTGGCTCACCAACCGATTCGGTTGGTGGAAATAACTAGACCAAATGATCTAACCGGATCCGGTTGCGGGTTGCGACCGATCGGTTAGATCGACACAATTTTTTTTTTTTTTTTTTTTTTTTTTATTAAAACTGAATATTAATTGAAATTAAGAAAATCATTAAGTGTACTAAACTCTAAATTAATTAAGACTCTTCATAAACCAATAATTAATGACTTAATAATTAAACCATTAAACTAAAAACTATATTAACTACCAATTAAAAACTACCATAAAGATAATTAAACCATATAACTGAAAAATTACTATCTAATCATTAATATTAAAACTGGAATTAATCTAAAACTAATTAACTAATAATAACAAATATAAAGAAAATATAAATAAATCTAAGAAGTCATTAAACTACAAGACATAATCTGTAAATAAGATCTAAAATGACAAGAATTACTCTAGGAACTATAACACAAATCACTAAGTAAACTAGAACCAAGAAATCAAAAATAAAAAAATCACTCCGTAGCTCTAACCGGATTCGGTTGCAGAGCAACCGAATCGGTTAGCTTTTAACCAAAACATTTTTTTTACTTTTCAACAAATTCAATTCCAATACTACCAATTTTACAGAAAATCAAAGAAAATCCCCGGCAGCGGCGCCAAAAACTTGATGTGTTACCGTGGTGCAAGTTTTAAAAATTTATAAACACGATTTAACCGTCTAATTCTATTAACACATACGAGCAAGTATACTCGTCCGTGATAGCAAAGTTTGGTAAGTCGATATCGTCCCAAGGGATTTTGTGTTTGAAACTGTTTTTATGAAAAGATTCCAACAAGAAATCTTGTCAAGGCTTCCTCAAATAGTGATGTTTATAGTGAAATTCAATAATAAGAAATATATATACTTGTGTGTAGTCTATAGTCAATCATAAATAGTGTTCATGAAGGTTTGGTGTAAACTCTTGATATGATGCACAAATCTTAAGCAAATGATCCCCAACCATGGTATATGTTTGTAAAAATCATTTTAAGAACAAAAACATATAGTTAATCCTTTCGGTCCTTATCCTAATGATTATCTTTTAAAAATTCCATTTGTTTGCAACATGTTCTTATTAAACTTGTTCTTACGAATCTTTCGACCCTTTCGTGATGAAAATGTTCATAGTCTTGTTTTAATAAGCAAACATGGTGGTTGTCAATCACCATATCCCCATACTAGTTTGTCACTCAACTTTTTGGAATAAAACACAAGAGAAATCCTTTCGGTCCTTTTTCTTAAAACATGTTTTATCCACAAATCAAACCAAGACTAGTATTTTTCCAACAAACTTACTTAAACAAGATCATATATACATGCATCACATATGAGAACACTAGTATGATTAACTACATCCCAACACACAAGTATATCCCAAAACTACTCCATGATAATAATAACTAAACACAAATCATAACATAGTAATTCCAATAATTCAAGAGAATAGAAATCCATAACAAAGTTCATAGAATACCTAAACTTTTGCGATTACAAGAATTAGAATTCGTGGATTGTAGCAACCACGCGCCTCCAATCACCTAGATTCACCGTATAACTCCAAATTACCAAAACTATGGATGAGAATTGTTCCCTCCTTGCTCCTGGACGTTTTTCAGTAAGAACTAAGCTTTTGGGCTGAATAATATGGTTGGTATTAGTTTTGATGTAAACTAATACACTTTTGGTTGTGTCACACCTAGTAAACTAGGACTAGGTTCATTATATAGCCAAATATGCTTGCTCAACTGACCAAAAACGTTCCCAACAAGTTAATATCAAGAAATGATCGGCCTCCAATGATTATGGAGAGTTAAGGCAACAATTAATGCAACTTTGTGTAACTGCAGCTCATGCAACCGGATCGGTTGCGATTTGACCAATTGCCCAGCCGGATCCGGTTACGGGTCACGACCGAACGGCTGGGTGTTGCTGATTTCGCTTTTTGTTGACTTTCTTGTTATACGTCTCATTCTTTGCTCTCGTTGATGATTTCCAAGGCAAAACTTGATCTCTCCTTGCTGTAGATACTTAGAAATCATTGTGCTTCCCAATCATTGAATCCAAAAGCTTCCTTGCTTGACTTCCTTCTTCGAGAATCTTCCAAATGTGCATAAAAACTTCATTTCTTCATCATTCGTGATACCTGGCTATATATACACACACAATACGCATCTTTTGCACTTTTGCAACAGTTATGAGTAAATATAGCCGATTATCATGCACAAAACCAACAATAACGTTACTAAAAACATGTTCATTTTAGGTGTTATCAGGAAGAGACACCAAGGATTGTTGGTGAAACAATTTTGAAAGAGGAAGACCAATTTGATCAGGAGTATCAAAGTGACAAACGATTCAGAGGAATCGTTACAGAGAGAAGAATGGATCAAGAGAAGATCAATAGTAGACACGGTTCGATCGAATAGAGATCGAATTAGATAACAGAGAAAGAAAAAAGAGGGGAGAGAAAAAAAAAACATACCGGTTGTACGAAAGAGAAAAAACGCCGCCGTTGCCGGAGAAGAAACACGAACAGGAAATACCATCGATTGGAACTGGAAGAAGGGAATTGATTTTTGCCCTATTTTCGTATAAGGAAGAAGAAGAAATATTTGGGTTTTAGTTTCATGATTTCGTATAAAGAAAAAAGTGGAAGGAGTCTGTATTGGTTTTTTTTGTGTCTTGGGCCTGAGAACACAACAGTGGGTTGCTCTTTAAAAGGCATTAAAAAGACATATAAATACAAAAGAATCGAGAAGTTCTTTTAAAGAAAAATTCGAAGAAAGCAGTGGAGAAAGTAACGGAAGTTAAGACGAAGTTGGTTGCTTGGAAGACAAAAAAAGAATGGACGCGGTCAAGGAGAAGGCTATTGAGGCCGTAATGCGTTATTGTGACTCTCTGTACTCTAAAGAGAACACAATTGAAGAAAAGTTGAATGGTATACAAGGACCGAGGGTGCCATCAAATATGAATTTGAAAGTTTGATTGGGTTCATTGAAATGGTTAGTGCACGGGAAATAATTGACGAATGTAAGGAATTGGTCAAGAACCATTTTGAAAAAATGGTGCAATGGTTCCATAAAGATTACATGGAAGGCGAAGAACGACCAATACCGCAAGGATAAACGGGGTAAAAGTGAGCCTGTTAGACCTTTACCTCACAGTCAAAGGTTTGGGTGGTCATACCCAAGTTATTATGGAGAATAAGTGGATGGAGGTAGCCTATGCGATGGGGTTCCCGAAGGAATATGCGAGTGAGTTAGACGAGTGCTATGGGACGCACTTGAGTCTCTTAGGAGCCTACTATGAAGTGGCAAGGAATTATTCCAGCGGTATGGATGTACCAAAGGCGAGGGAAAGCGAAGGTACAAGTGGAATAATGGCAAAGGAATTTCCAAGTGAAAAGACAAGACAAGGGCATATTGGAACCAAGGCAAGGCTGGTTGATGATGAGGAAGGGATGATAGGCAAAGTTGAATTTGATGATGGAGAAAAGTTAATTATAACTTTTGAAGACAACTGTGAAGAACCCATAGGAGAAAATGCAACCAACAAGCAAATGGAGAATGCAAATGGCAGTAGAATGAATGTGGACACAAGTGATGGGGACTACATCATTGTGGAAGACATTGATCTTGACGAAGACAATGGAAAAGACATGATGACTGGAAAGGAAGAATGCAAGGAAGAGAACGCGGAGAAGAGCATGAAGACTCGAAGAATAAGACTTAAACAATTAGGAAGGAATTGTTGGACTTTAATTGCATAAGTCTTGTTGGACAAAGTATTTAGTGTCTTATGTAATATACGTATAGCCTAAGGGCCGAATATGTTAGACTTATAAGTTAATAATCGAATAGCGGTTATAGACGGTTACATGTAGTTATGGACGGTTATGTCCATTCGTGAAAATTCGTGACTCTTGGTGAAGAGACACAATGGTACAGTTCATGTACTATAAATAGACTAGTTTGTATTTGTTGTAAAGCGTGTCTCAGAAACAACAATGTAACCGATGTTATTATTGTAATAGTAATAAAGAATCAATATCTTGTCAATCTTGTGTGTTCGTATTCGATCCTCGAAATGCGAAGACCTGTGCAACATCCTTTAGGGGATTGGGTCTGGTCTTTGGGGTTATCATTCCTTATTGCTCCTTGACCCTTTAAGCTTGCTTGAACTCCAAAAGTTGCGTTATGATTTGGTTTTCAGTAATTAGGTTTTGTCAGTTTTTTAGTATCACAATTTTGTCAGTTTTGGTTATTCTATACTGTTTATCTTTTAAATGAAAACAACATTAACAAATCTTGTACCAAGTTATCAAATTGGTTTAATCTTTGGGTCAGACAAATCATTTTTTCACTGATAAACTTTATCTCTTGTGATAAAGTTCACATATTTCAGGACATCCGACTATACAGTATGTGTCTTAAATAAATTTAACTGTGATTACCAACTTGCAACACATAAGTCATTTCCAAAATCCATAGTGACAGAAGAGTATATGAGAATGGGCTCCCAAGTTTTGAATTTATTGTTTCGTGAGTATGACTACTCGTGTAATAAGTGGATTCAAGTCACAGCGAAGTATTCAATCGTAAGTGTTCAGAGTATGACTTGGGCCTTACCTTTCCATGATGAAGTCTAGTCTTTTGGCTAATTGAGATAATTTATTCAAAGAAAATTGATAGACTATATCAGATATGATTTGGTCATATTAAGTTTAGAGTAAATTACACCGTTCGTCCTTGTGGTTTGCGTTGACCGCAGGGTTTCGTCCTTTGATCAAAAAAGTTGCACCGTACGTCCTTAAGTGTGAAACGTTATGCGTCGTTCGTCCCTTGACCAAAAAACGTTAAGTTTGACCGTTAAGTCTTGTTAACCTGAGGGTATAATCGTCATTTCAACACCATAAGAACGAACGGTGTAGTTTACTCTTAAATTTATTTATAGCGTTCCATTTCTACAACGTGTCATCATCTTTCCCACCAATTATGAACCAATGGTGGATAAGCCTTCTTCAACCAAAATCAGATAAAGTCCTCAAACACATACTCTAAAGTAGGGGTGAGCGTCAGGCCGGAACCGACCCGTCCTGACCCGAAACCGACAAAGCCCGAAACCGATTACATGCAAAAACCAAACCGACTCCCGACCCGTGTATGGTCGGTTCGGGATTCGGGACTATTCGGGACGTCGGGTTCGGTCGGGATTCGGGAATTTGGCTTTGTTTTCTTGGTTCTCGACCCGTCCCGACCCGTCCCGACCAGAAACCGACATAGCCCGAAACCGATTGCATGCAAAATCCAAACCGACTCCCGACCCGTGTATGGTCGGTTTGGGATTCGGGACTATTCGGGACGTCGGGTTCGGGACGGTTTTCGGGTTTCGGGCGGGATTGCTCAGCCTTACTCTAAAGTCTAAAACCATCCAAAGCCTTCGGCAAAAAACTAAAAAAATCATTCAACAATGGCTACTATCTCATCACCTTTCCTACAAACACCAACTCAACACTCTCCTCACTTGCTTAAAAGTAAAACCATCATGAGGCAGGAAATCTTATTGTTTCAGGTTAAGATGGTAAGGGAGATCAAATGGGTGTTGAGGTTTGGTTTGGTTTGGTTTGCTTTGTTCGTGTAATCTCACATCCACCACCATAACCATACGACCCACACCATGGCCTAACAAGGGTGTTTGATATAGCTTATTTGGTTTATGCCTATTCCGGCTGGAAAGAAAACCACCCAAGAGGGTGTGTTTGATGGCTCGGTTCTCGACTGGAAACTAGCACCAGGGTCATTTGTTTTGCTTGTGTCAATCACAGCCCAAGAGGCCGTTTGTTGCGTACTACAACCCACACCAAAGGGTGCGTCTGATTTCAGCCCCAACTAGGGTGCGTTTGTTTGTTTATTTGTACAGCAGGAGTCTCCAACATTGCCACCACACTGATGAAAAGACATAACAGCTTGAAGCTTCAATCCATGTCTTTGAACCATATTCACAAGCTCAACATATCCATCCCAATTATACTTCATTGGTCCATCTTTTTCAACCAAACCCCACCACACATCAACCATCACACCTTCCACTCCTGCGCTATGATTTTAGTTACTGAACACCCATTTTCATTCCACGAGAACTTAATATAGAAAACCCTAGAAATCCGAACCTTTAACTCGAGATCTAAGGAGCGTCGTCATGATTTGTAGAGCGTGTGTTGCAAAAATGGAGTCACAAGGACCCGGTCTACCACTTTAGAAGGGTGGTGAGATTTGGTGGTGGCGCGTGGCCGGAATAGTCGCCAGAGATGGTGACCGGAGAAAGATTCCGGTGACCGGATATTAAGAGAGAGAGAGAGAAGTAAATTTTTAAGAGAGAGAGTGAATAGGTGAAAAATGAGGGGAAAGGGGAAAAGTGATGCTCTATATCTACACCTTTCGTCCTTATGGCGTTAAAATGACGAATTTACCCTCATGTGCAAGTCACATGATGGGTTTTTAACGGTCAAACTTAACGTTTTTTTGTCAAGGGACGAACGGCGCATAACGTTTCACACTTAAGGACGAACGGTGCAACTTTTTTGGTCAAAGGACGAAACCCTGCGGTCAACGCAAACCACAAGGACGAACGGTGTAATTTACTCTTAAGTTTATCTTCCTCGCATAATTATGTCATTAACTTGAGCTAGAATAAGTTTGAAGCAAATTTATAAATTTGGTGATTATAGTATGTAAGTTTCTACCCAATTACCTTTTGCAATTTTTGGACAAAAAGACTGTGTTATTTGAAATGTTAAATCCATATGTAATTCTCCCTAACAGGAGACATGTTATGTGACAGGAGGACCCACATTCAATATTGAAACTTATAGAAGAAGAGGAACATGGAAGACATAAGTTTTTATCCCATTTCCTGCAACTATTTACATGCATGGAGCCAAAACGGAAACAACAAACAAAAACAAGGGATGGGCTTAAAAGTTGCTTTGGATTTTGTTGCACAAATATGATTCACAGCTTCTTGTATTCAATTTCAACGGCAACCTTTCTTTCAAGATATATAATAGATACAAATATGTACTAGCCAAAATCTAATGAGTTTAAATCTTTCTTAACGGGTTGCTAACTAATGCTAGGGATGCATTATTGTAATGATCCAGATATTTCTTATGTTTATTCTGGCTAGCTAGTTGCTACGATACCTTTGTTGGTTTTATGGATATAAATTATTAGTCGTGAGTTATGATCGAACTCGAGACCTATGGGATTGCACGCGTTGCGTATGAGATTTAATTATATTAAGTCACGAAATATTTATATGGTCGAACAAGAAAAAGGAGGGGGTTGAATGTCGAGTTTTGAAACTTAAAGAGGTACTAGCAATGACTTGTTGGACAAGATTTAATGTTATATAAATACACCCTTTGGTCTCATTCGGTGGATGAGAAAAACACACGACACACGACCCTTACTTTAGATATGTATCGTAAATCAACATTAGATTTTATCTGATCATCTAATGCGTGCTATGCATGCTATTACCGCATGTATGGCATGCCATGTGATTCCATGATTTTAGTCCTTTTCTTCTTTCATTGTACTGATGATCCAAATGCTTATAATATTATATACAATGCCATGCATGAAATTACTATTTGCATCTCATGTCATGTGCATGTTATTAATCCTTTTTCTTTCTTCTTGGATTCATGTTCGACACATATATAAAATATAAAAGGGTACGACCCGATTTATTTTATTACAGCTAAACTTGTTTATTTTGAGCTTTACTCGTGACTTGAACTAGCATTCTAATTAAATCGTTAACAATACGCGCGAACATGATCGTAGAGAAATCCTACTTTGGATTTTGGTGATTTACACTATTCGACTTTATTAAGTCGACTAGCACTCAAACCCTAATTAAGGTTCATTTCAATTGCTAGTTTTGTGGAATTGATTCTTGTTCGGCTAGAATAAAAAAGGTACGCATACTTTATGTTTATGTTAATTAATTATTCATTATTCGTTCTTATACGCTTCCACATGTTCTTTGATGTATTATGTGTTTTTATATATGATTGTCATAGTATATAATTCCAACAACCTTTACTAATTAAGGATATGTATCAATGCAAGGAACTAGGTCTTCTTATGTTGATTGTTGCTATGATAATAAGTTATATCCTGCACTGTACCGTACGTTGCTATGATCTTTATATATTTCGTAGAATATACCTGATAAAAGGGTTTTTTTTGTTTTTGTTTTTTTTTTTTGTTTTTATTTTTTTATTATTATTATTATTTAATTTTATGTGAAAGGGAACTATCCACGCAATCATATTACTATCCACAATCAGACATTATCATAGCCTTTTGTATATTTTAGGGTGTGTTTGTTTTATTAAAAAAAATCTTACTAGCCCTCTTACTCTTACCAGTAAGAGGTGGGCAGACGTTTTAGTTGTTTGTTTTTTCATCACCAGTCAGACATAGTAAGAGCTAATATGTCTAACTCGGTAAGAGGTGGCGAAAAGATCTTACTACCTCTTATTAACACCCCTTCAACTCATTCATCTTCAAAACCCTTCAACCCATTCATCTTCAAATTATGCAAAGCTAGGTTTTAAATTATTTGATATTAGTTAAGTTACTTAATTGTTGTTTCATAGCGTTAAGCTTATGTTTTATTTTAAGACGATTTATATAATAGCTTTTATTGTGTTAAATTTTGGATATGTATTAAGATAATTTATTTAATAACTTATAATTGTGTTAAATCTATGACAAAAATGTTTTGTTTCAAGTTTACACTATCTACTTATTAATCGTATTTGCAATAGTTTAATATATACTTAAAAAAAAGAAAATTAAAACCATTCAGATAATTATAAAAAAACAAACAATATTTTTCCATTCAGATTCAGACATTATAGCCACCTCTTACTAGTAAGATGTGGTAGTCAGATTCAGATACCAAACATCTTAATCAAACAAACACACCTTACAGTAGTAAAATATTTATGGATCAGATGTATATTTTTTTGAAGGAGCTAGCTATTAAGACATCGCACAAATGTATATATAACCCTACAGCCTACTTCTCATATACAAGTATACAACATTGAAACAAATATAAAAAAAATATCATAACTAGTTGCTCAATGGCTTCAGAGTCATCCTTAACCTACCTTCTAAATCATGCTGATCTTCCTTAACTGTACTATCAAACCAACAATGAAAATGCTGGTATCATTGACTTGGGACTTAGTCTTAGAGTCTTGCAGCCACAAACTTATAGTCAATCCGGAAATCCCCATGGTAATACTTTCTCTTCAAGTTTTTCTGTGTAGATATATATATATATATGGGTATGGTTGTTTTACGTTAATTTTTACGTGTTCCAATAAATAAATGTTGGTCACAGTTGACTACCGCGACCTAGTAGAATGGAACCAGTTCGAAAGTCCAAATGGGGTCGTTTATCATAGGAAGATAGATGACGATGTTAGC
This sequence comes from Chrysanthemum seticuspe, assembly GCA_019973895.1. Classification (NCBI taxonomy): domain Eukaryota; kingdom Viridiplantae; phylum Streptophyta; class Magnoliopsida; order Asterales; family Asteraceae; genus Chrysanthemum; species Chrysanthemum seticuspe. The sequence continues at coordinate 169,117,994 of BPTQ01000003.1, forward strand.
AATGAAAGAAACATATTCCAAAGGAGAGAACAAAAAAGTGATTTTGTGAAGGTTAACATGGATGGGGTACCCATTGGTCGAAAGATATGTGTTCTTGATCATTTGAGTTACTTAAGTCTTGCAACACAACTAGAAGACATGTTTGGTTAGTATATAACTATATATGCTTGATAATAACAATTTCTTGAAATATCACATACAATGTCATCTGTTTCTTTTTATGATTTTCACATGATTACTACGTAAATTTTGTGGGTTTTCTAGGAAAACAATCTTTATGTGGTTTACGACTATTTGAAAGTGGTTCAGAGTTTTCGGTATGGTATCAAGATAGAGATGAACAATGGAGGATTGCGGGTTACGTGCCATGGAAGTAAGTCATCTTACTCATCCAATATCGAAAGATATATATATGTGATTGCTAACAACACATAATTTCAACATTACTCATCCAATATACATCATTAACTATGAACAGCGTATATTTAATACATGTCCAATATCGAAAACTATTAATAAACATCTTAACTGAGAATGTATTTCTTTTATAATGCAGGGAGTTTGTAAATGGTGTGAAACGGATCCGGATCATGCTTAAGGATGAAACCATCTTCCGGCCTCTGACCACATTGGTATAAATGTTCCAATGCATGCTCGGTCCTTGAAGCTGCTATGTAAGATATGCATGTCAATCAATTCGGAAAGGCTATAGTCTTTCGATATTGTTGTTATGGAATGTGTTAGGTCGTGTATCAACTGAAATACAAGTGCTATATATTGGTATTTTCCTGAATACAAAATAACAATGTTCCTGTATGTTGAAGTAACAAAATAACAACAGAATTTGATCTATACTAACGATACTTTTATTGATTAAAAAAATTACTTTGTTACAGACTCTAGACATATATGCATGATGAAACGTTGCCATTGTGGCAGTTATCCCGTTTCAACAAAAAGTAAACGACACAACCTAAATAACCGTTATATCCCTAACAACCTAAACGACCCATATTGACCCAGCCCATAACCCAAGTGTTTTACAGGCTTTACATAAAACATAATACATAATATACACTAACTATCCTTATCTTTACTTCTATAACATTAATGGTCCAACATTCACCTCCCTAATGTTATAGACGGCAAAGTCTTCAATTCTTTTATAGCAATGGTTCATCATCTTCGTACTGAATCAGGTTTGCTTCCATCTTTGGACATTCGCCTTTGTAGTGTCCAAGTTCTTTGCACTTGTAACATCTTATCTGACTCAGGTCTTGATCACCATCTTTTTTCTTCCATGGTTTCCAATTCTTGTCTTGCCCACGTCCTGGTCTTCCTTGACTTGAATTCTCATGACCGCAACGTTCACACTTGTGTTCCTTGGTCTTCTCCTTTTCATCTACTTTGCTGAAAAGTAGGCTACTGGATCCATCTTCTTCTTTGGCTGCCTTTTTCATTCGTTCTTCGAAAGCTTTTAATCTCCCAATGGCTTCTTGAAATGGCATCGTACTGCTCTATTCTGCAACAATTTGCATAAACTTCTCTGGTACAGAACTTAAAAGTTTCCTAACCAGCCTTTTATCGTCCATCGTATGCCCCAAACTGCTTGCATGTGTTGCAATCTCACTTATCTTCCCGGCATACACATCTAACGACTCATTGTCTTTCATCTTCAATTGTTCAAACTCCGACTCTAGTGTTTGAACACGCGCCTCCTTAACTCTATCAACTCCAACATGTCGAATTTTCAACGCATCCCAAATCTCCTTTGCCGATTTAAGGTTAGCAACTTGCAATACCATACTTTCTGGAATTGCTTGATATAGCATTGCAATTGCCGAGTTATCTTTCTTTTGATCGACTTCAGTTCCTTGCGTTGGTTCAACCGCTTCCCAAATTCCATGGACATTAAAGATTGCCCTAATCTTTACAGCCCAAATTGTATAATTCGTTGAATTGAGAACCGGGCATTGGAACGTCATTGATGTTCCATTATCCTTTGTAAGCTCGTTCTTATTTTTATCGCCTGCCATTTGCTTTTTCTTCCTTCCTTTTCCAATCTTGATCCGATTGAAAAATTCACTTTCTACTCGGGTTTTTCAAACCACTAATCCTGGTTTCTTATTAACCAACTATCCTTAATCCTCCTGTTTTCTATAAAAGACCTATAGCTTTTGCCAAAACACCCTGGTCTCTTACAAAAAACAAAATCCCTGGTTTCACCACAAAACCAACACAACTTCCTGGTTTCACCACAAAACCAAAACAACTTCCTGATAACAAATCTACTATTCTAATCTTTTCTAATCATAATAATTCTTAATTACAACACTAGATACCCACAATTCAAAATTGAAAAAATAATACTTATCTCACTATGTTCGGTTTCTTGATTCTGCCTTTGGTTCCTCTTCTGCGAATCTTTTCAAAACGAAATTCTGGGTTTTCTTTTTCAATCGATGGCCACTTGCACTCTTTCTTCCCTGGATCGATTAACTCTTGCTCTGATGCCAATTATTGGTATTTTACTGAATACAAAATAACAATGTTGCTGTATGTTGAAGTAACAAAATAACAACAGAATTTGATCTATACTAACGATACTTTTATTGATTAAAAAAATTACTTTGTTACAGACTCTAGACATATATACATGATGAAACGTTGCCATTGTGGCAGTTATCCCGTTTCAACAAAAAGTAAACGACACAACCTAAATAACCATTATATCCCTAACAACCTAAACGACCCATATTGACCCAGCCCATAACACAAGTGTTTTACAGGCTTTACATAAAACATAATACATAATATACACTAACTATCCTTATCTTTGCTTCTATAACATTAATGGTCCAACACTATATACTGTATTATTCATCCACTATACGATTGTACGGATTATAATTTATTTTATTTTTTTACTGTATTTTTTTAAGGGATATGTGTTTGAAACACACAAAGTTACCTATTTTCTAACAAGGAGCTAGAAAAGCAGGAAATTTACAAATTACATAAGGTCACGAGTCTCATGACTCATGAAGTTAAAACATAACATGCGTCTATAGGACAAGAAAGCCATGAACGCAAGCTAAGAGGAAATTTTCTACACCTACTATTCAATCAACAAAAAAAAATATGTTGAATTTTGATGAAGATATCCTCTACCAAGCACATTTTGGCCAAAAAAATCATCTCATTTCTAGCATTCCAAAATAACTATGTTGAAGAGAATATAACTTTTATTCAAAACATGACAGTTGAGAGGCTGGAACTAGTTTCTTCTTTTCCAACTCAGATTGTTTTACAAAATCAGTATTTTTCGAGAAACAAAATCCGGTCTTGAATTTAAAAACTCACCAAAAAAAATATTTTTTCAAAGGCGAGACACCCAATCACATTTGGCTAGAATATGATGAACTGTCTCACAAATCTTTATCACAAATGAGACAAAGGATTGAAGGACTTAGGTCTAATTCCACTCTAGTTGGGATAGGATTTCTTTCAGTACGCCAAACAAAGATTAATGGGCCGTTTGGTTTGTTGCTAGGAATCACAATGGGTATTGGATTTTGTATGGGGTAGAATGATAATGGATATGAAAAAGTGTATCATTACGATTGTTTATGTTTGGTTGATAAAATATGGAATGAAAAAGTGTATAGATATTTGAATTTTGTAGTGGATAAAAGAAGGGCCAGCGGGAATGGATTTCATAGACACCAAATTGGTGTGTAATGAATTTATGACTATAATATACCCATTTCATTACTAGACCCACAAAACAAACATTTTTAATCACTTTCATAGTTATAGTTTCATTCCCATAGTGGGATACCAAACACACCCTAAGGGTGAGTTTGGTATGAGGTAATAGGAATGGGGAATGATTAATGAAATGATAGGTGATGTTTGGTACATTTATATGGGAATATAATTTTGGAATAATATGCAAATATGTTCTATACTTGATAGTTATCAAATGGGAGGTGATTTGTACACTCCAACAAATTATTTGGACACTCCAAAGTATTGTGTTTGGACATTTATATCCTCACATAGGTGAAATTGTAAAGATAACTGTGAGGTTATAAATGTCCAAACACAATACTTTGGAGTGTCACAATCATTTATTTGAGTGTACAAATCATCTCCCTTATCAAATTGGTAGGATATGCTAGTTTCATTCTCGGGCCCACATTTTTCCTCACATTATTAACAAGATTATTAAATATGATAAACAAACTAAACAACAATATTGGATTTGATTACTTAACTCGAATCTATTTTTATTCCACCTTATATCGAAATTCATACCGATTGTGATTTATGAGAACAAACCAAACGGACCCGACTTTCGAGGGAATGAGAAATGACCATCTAGTTAGGCGAGTAGTCGATACCAACCCACTTTTATTGATAGAAACCCCAACTGATCTAACCGAAAACAAGTTCGAGTTGCTCAAAAAAAGTTCAAAGTGTCTTCCTTTGTTCCTAGCCGAGAATTCAAAAAGTAAAACCATAAGTTCGTTGAATTCAGGCAACTCCCTGTCATTTCTAATTGAGCGACGCTAAGCCCACTTCCAATTAGAGTTATCACCGTCAAGTAAACCCAAATATGTAAAAAGGAGTTTATCACTTTTAAATCTGGCTTGATGAGCAACCGTGATAACATTCTCGATTAAGATGCATATTGTTACACTTCGATAACAAAGTTAAGCCCCTCTCCCACCCCCCAGCATCACCACTTTCTTCATCTGAGCATCACCACTTTGGTACGCTAGCGCCATACTTATTGCTTCATCAAAGTCAATTTTTTATCTAATAATAATAATTTGATGAATATTTCATCATATGTAAAATTGTTTATTGCTTTAAAAAATTGAGTTTTTATCAAACTATTTATGAGTTACACAAATAATGGTATGATGATTAAAAATTTGGTGAACCAAAGTTTTCGTTTTCTGTCACAACAAACTCTTTCTATAAAGAATATATATTAAGTTGGAAGTTACAATATAATTCATTCAAGCATTTTATAAAACAACCTTATATGCGGCTTTTCGGGCATCATATTTGTAAACTTTTCCTCAATCAAAGATTGAAACTTTCTATGAATTACTAAAACACAATTATATATGGGATTTCGGATCAAATAAGAAGAATATTTAGAATGAGAAGGATGAGAGCAACTATAAGCACATACTTAAATTGCGCAAACAAAAATGAATGCATATAACTTTAAATTTTTCATTCTCTTTTGAAATGTTTGACTAAAAGTAATTCTCACTATTCTCATTTTAGTTATTCTTCTCATTTAATACCTCCCCTCTTATATATGATTAACTACTTTAAGATCTAGAATAACAAAACACTTTTATTGAACACACTACTACACAAAAGGTTAGATAGATCACTTTATATAGAGCGGTTAGGTTAAAAACTGATCTAACAAAAGAAAAAAGGTGGAAAAAGTAATACATAGATCGGTTGTTTGTTTAATAACCGATCTATTATCTAAAAAGAAGTTTCTTGATGGCATCCATACACCAGTACTGAAGCATGCATGCACCATTGTTGATTAACAGTAATCGAATTTTTATGCTGAATAATAAGTAATAGGGTTCGCTTTCTAATAAAAGCAGGAACAATAGTTATATTTTGCAAACGTCTACATCAGATGCTTTGCTAGAGAAAGGAAGCATGTATCAGATGTCTCTTTCTTGTCCAAGTAGTATGGAATATTTATATGAAATAGCACTCGTGTTGTAGCATGCCATAAGTGATTTCTGAGAGGTACTTCGTGTCGGTTTGTTTCTTTCCGCATAGTGGTAAAATGAAACTCACACGATGGACGTCTCTTTTAGCTTGTCAAATTGTGAACCATAAACATCCACTAGCTAATTATGTTTATAATCAAAGAATCAACTATAAAGTCTCTAAGAAATTCTTAATATGACGATCCTTTAGGTCCATTTGTCACTAATTGTATAATAGAGTAGTCAAAAGAGATATAAAGAATAGAATATAAATCGTTGCTATTGAGCTCATGTGTAATATAAGTTGTCTGCACAAAGCGATTGATGTGATCAATCTAGAGAATTTTGTTCTTTCATCACAAAGTTACAACTTGTTCCGTATCCTATCAGTCTATTTAGACACCACCAGATTTGTGGTTTTTTGTACTTGTCTTGTAATCTAGAACAATATTTGCTAACTGTGTTCACACTCGTTGTACTTAGTCCAAAAGATTCATGGATAGCAAGGGCTATAGTAAATGGTACCCGGTTTTGGTTATGATCGCTATACACTTTGTCTTTGCTACCATTAATGTACTACTAAAAAAGGTTATAGACGAAGGACTCAACCACCTGGTCTTCATCACCTATCGCCTGACTGTCGCCACCATCTTTTTGGCTCCTGTAGCCTTCTTTTTCGAAAGGTATGTATCTCTTTTAAGGCACTTTGAAATGCCATTTTGTATAAATGTTTGTGATGATTTGATTCATGTTTCTTGCAGGAAGAGTGAAACAAAGCTCACATACAGCATAATGTTCTACCTTTTCATAAATGGCTTACTTGGGTTAGTAAAGTAAATTTTAGTTCATCTTCTTATGCTAGTATCTATATTTATCTTTTTGTGGTTACAGGGCATCGCTGACTCAGTACTTATTTCTTCTTGGTATACAATACACATCTGCCACTTTCTCTTGTGCGTTTCTCAACATGGTGCCTGTCATCGCATTTCTCATGTCATTACCCTTTGGGTTTGTATCTTCAAGCCTTCAATATATGTACTATCTCTCTATATACAGAGGTTTATAACAGTATGTATATATGACGTCACACTGGCATTGATTGCAGGTACAGTTCTGTGGTCTTCGTGGTTTCTTGTCCAATCAAAGATTGGAAAAAGATACCCGTTGCAGTATTCTAGCACCGCTATCATGATGTTTTTTGGTGAACTCTTATTTTGTGGATGTTGTATTATGTTGCAATTGTTGTTTATCTAACTTATTTGTACTAGAATATTATTGTGTATGGGGTAATGAATTGCAATTGTGGAAAAACCTGCAGTTTTGTGTATGATTAAATTATGGGAAATCCAATTTTTATGTATTATTTTTTTTAAATCATAGCAATTAACTAGATCGGTTTAAAACCGATCTAACTACATCTCAGGAAACAAAAAACCAATTGTTAAATACATCAGTTATTTGTTATTAACTGATCTTTCTATAATCTTAAAAAGATCGGTTTTTGAACCGATCTATATAACATCTGCTCATAAAGATCACCTCTAGATAGAGCGGTTGGTTACCGATCTATATAAGGCTTTCTAACCGATCTAATTAGCTTTTTTTGTAGTAGTGACACCTGATATGCATTCTAATAAATACTTAACTTGCTTGAATACGTAGAAGGAAAACTCAAAAATATAATCATAAAATTCAAATGATTGATGCCAAATCGAGTACTTTAACAACATTCCGATTCATCAATTTCGTCATTGTCGACGACTGTTTACAATTGATTCGGTATAATTCTTGTATCTACTTTGTATCTTTGCCAACTTTCATAATTGAATGATATATCTTAATTTGATGAGATGGAAATGGTGAGAAAAATGGTTGGTAGGTTATTAATTTATTGAAATACCTTTATTTGGTGAGACACATTTCAAATAAAGAATGACTTTTTACACTTTATATACAACCCATAATTTTCCTACATCGGATTCAAACAAATACCATACTTGCTTACTTGAATTCATAAATCATTAATATATATATATATATATATATATATATATATATATATATATATATATATATATATATATATATATATAAAAGAAGACAATATATTTTAAACCACTAAAGTAAAAATGTAAAAAGTCACCAACCATTTTAAGTGCCACAATAAATAAACAAAGAAACAATGTCCAGTAAATAAACGAGCAAAAACGGGAGATAACTCCAAACACAGACATATAGACGATGACAGACAGTTTGATGTGATCACTTGTCGAAGCTACTTTCTTGTACAGGTTCATTGTGAGTTTAATAACAAAGTTAAGGCCCCCTGAGTATCACCACTTTCTTCACCTGAGCATCACCACTTTGGTACGCTAGCGTCATACTTATAGCTTCATCAAAGTCGAATTTTCATCTGATAATAATAATTGATGAATAGTTCATAATGTATAAATTGTATATTGCTCCTAAAACTTGGAGTTTTTATCAAACTATTTATGAGTAACAAAAATAATGGTATGATAATTAAAAATTTGGTGAACCAAAGGTTTCGATTTTTCACAACAAACTCTTATAATGAACATCCATGAAGTTAGAAGTTACAATATAATTCATTCAAGCATTTCATAAAAACCTTATATGCCATTTTTCACGGATCGTATTCGTAAACTTTTCCTCCATCAAAGATTGAAACTTTGTATCAGTTACTAAAACACAAATTTTGTTGAGCAATATTACTAAAACACAATTATATACGAGAGTTATGATTAAACAAACAAAATATTTAAAATGAGAATGATGAGAGCAACCACAACTAATGTTTTAAAACCCGGTTTTATAATTGACCCGGTCACATGACCGGTTCAACGGGTCACCGGTTGAACCACCTGGTTGACTCGGTTTTCTGCCCAATACCAACAACCAATTTTAGTCCATGGTCTATGTTATATACATAATTCCATTTTGCCAATTTTAGTAATTTATAAAGTCATTTATATGTATATAGTATGATGTTATAGTGATTATCTTTGTTTATATATATATATATCTCACTACCCATTGAGATGTGCATTATCAATCGTATTAGTAAGTCGAAAAACATGATGAAATAAGAAATGTAGTTAACTACAAAACAACAAATAACTTGCTATGAAGTTTATAATTATACAACAAATAATACTCGGTCACTGTAGGGCTGAGCATCGGGCAAAGACCGGACCGGACCGGAGACCGAAAACACTACTTTACTAAGACCGAGACCGGACCGATGTCTAGTCGGGTAGTGTCGGTCGGTCCTCGGGTTTGTCGGGTCGGTCCTCGGTTTTGGGCATGTTGGACCGAACATTTGACATGCATGATGCATGAATAATACAACATAAGCTACATTTGACTCAGTCATAAAATTATCCATTCGTTTGACTCAACATAAAGGCATGAAATACAAATACCCATTTTCAACATGTTGTGTTATTTAAATTATTATCTTAATCATGTATTTGTATGATCAAGCTTTAAGATTAATTTACATCTATCCATTTGTAGGTAAACAAGTTAAAATATAAGAGTACATCTATCCATATGCATATGTACATCCAGTTATCATAATTTTGTAACACTGATGATCGACGTAAAGGATGCGAATTGCGATCATGATATACTGGTGAAATCAGTTGTACTAATATAGTAAATGACATAATGCATATACAAACTATGACCAACTAGAAGGAATGATTAGTAGACTTCAAATATAAACATTAAAGTTTGATAAAGTTGGCAATAGAAACATAAACTTGGCAACATGAATGACCAAATAAGAATGTGACATTGCCACAGTAGCAAAAGAAACAAGAGTTTTATCTAAAACTACTTGAGCATTCTTTCAACTTCACCACAACTCCAAAAGCACAAAACGGGTTCTTCTCAATCCAACGATATACCTTCAATTTCCATTTTCATTGTCTCCCTTTAATTTGTCCAACGCCTCTTTCATTTCTAAAAAAGCATAACATGACAACAACAAAGCCAATTAATAACACACCAAAAAACTATATATCGACATATCTTTTATTATAATTTATGAATCAATAATCCATTTACCTTTAATAACCTCTTCATCTTTCATAAGATCTTCTAAATCATCCATGTAGATGCTTTTTTGTGATGTATGAACCCAACTTTGAGTGCAAAGCAATGCTTCTACAATTTGCGGCGACAAGGCATTCCTATATGGGTCCAAAATACGACCACTTGTGCTAAAGGCGGACTCGGAAGCAACAGTGGATATTTGGATTGACAATATATCTATAACAAAAGTAATTTATGAGTAAAAAAATAACATATAAGCTAACCACAAGTCACATAATTCAGAACCCCTGATTCTCATACTTGTGATATAAGATAAAATAGGCAAAACCATACTTGTGTTCTATCATTTTGTTCATTATATATATTCATCCAAAAGTCCAATAGGTACAATCAGGCTACTGTATATATGTAGCAATAACATAAACTACTAGTCACAAAAGCTACAATAATCATAAACTACTAGTCACAAAACTAAAAGAAGATTAATAAGGCTACTGTATATATATGAATAAGCCATATATTTAAGAGAAGATTAATAAGAAAGCTACTACATAAAGCTACAATAATCATAAACTACTAGTCACAAAAAGTCTCTCACAGGAATACTTGCATCCCAATATCAGTAGTAATAATAGACATCACAGTAATACTTGCAATAACAGTAGTAATAATAGACATCACAGTAATACTTGCAATAACAGATTTGCAGCCCAATATCAGTACTTCAGTAGTAATAATAGACATCACAGTAATACTTGCAATAACAGATATCACAGAATCAATAGCTAATTAATTTACTAAATGTAACACTATATTAAAGGATTAAGATTTATTACCTTTTGCCATCTTTGAAACGATTGGAAATCTTGGACTATTTAACTTCCACCATGAAAGTATGTCGAAGTCCTCCTCATCATCTAACTCAATTGGTGGTTCTTTCAAATATTTTCTCAACTCGTCGTCAACAACAGTTGATCTATTTGAATTTTGACTTTTAAACGAATTCAAGAAAGTATTACCACGTCGACGAGTTGTGTTGGTACATTGACTTGATGATGATTTTTTCATGTCACTTGAGTTGATTGTTAACTTCGTTCCATATTTTTCGTTATATAACCATTTTCCATCAAATGCCTAAACCCGTACCCAAGCATTTCCGATTTCATAGTTGGATCTAAAAGCACGGCAAAGTACATGTAATGGTTGATTTTTTTATAATCCCCCCAATACTTGTCATACTTTAAACGCATTTTGGCAAGTAGAAGTCCATGTATCTGTTGTGAGGTGGATAGTGTGATTCGGGTTGCCTAAAAATTTAAGTAGTTTATTTTTTTCTTCAACGTAAAACTTAGAGACATCCCTAGAAATAGTGTGACGAGATGGCAAATTATACTTGGGTTGCAAGCTCTTTGAATACTTAATGAAGGCGGGATGTTCGACAAACTTAAAGGGTAGTTCGGCTAAAACAATAAGTTCAATCAAAGAGCTTTTAATAGCTTTCTCATCATACTTCCAATTTTGCAAATTTCCACTACTACACCCTTCACCATCCCCATTGTTGTTTTTCTTCGTTAAACACAATTTTTGTTGTTTTAGACTTTCCGCATTCATAGGGTTAAAATTACAGATGCGGTAATGAATATTCATGTTTTTCGTACCATTCCTAACGCTGTCGGCTCTATAGACTTGAGTACAAAAGTTACAATATGCCATCTTAATTAACTCACCATCGGGTCCATCCGGTCGTTCCATCTTTGGAGTAAAATACTTCCAACATTCGGCTTTTTCGTTTCCCACTCCTCCACCTGGTTTCCTTTTACGTTTTTTGGCATTCTTTTTGTTGTTGCTGTTGTTCTTCTTGTTGTCCTTATCGTCTTCGTTTGATTCATGACCAAAATCATCATTGTCAAGGTTCATAGTTTGGTCCTAAACAAACAAATTAAATAAGTACACATGTTAACAATTGTAAAATATGAACATAATGCTAGAGTAATATAGTATGTGTGATTCCTATAGGATACATCCATTCAATATAAGTAGTTTATATCAATTCAATATACTGCTACCCTCGATCACTACCTAAAAATAATACATCCATTCAATATAAGTAGTTTATAGTTATATGATGATCTGATGATGCAACCACATTTGTTTATTCTCAAATACATGCAATTATAGACTAAAATCAAATAATCAATAAAAGAACACTTACTTCCATTGTTGGGTTTACGTGATGATTGTGTTGATTTACAGATGTAAATTGTATGTTCTTGATTGTTTGGATTTGGGGTCTTTTTAGATGATGTGAAGTTATAGGGTTTTTAGACCAGCCCTAAGATATTTGGAAATGGAATGCAAAATGACGAGTGGAAAAATAAAAGAATATAAGTGGTAGTTGTATGTTATTTCGGTCGGTCCGGGTTTTAGTCGGTTTTTTATCGGTTTTAGACCGGACCGACCCGAGACAGAAAAGTGCAAATATTTGGAACCGAGACCGGACCAATTATCCTTCGGTCCGGTTCGGTCTGTATCGGTCCGGTCCGATTTTCCGGTCCGGTCGGGTTTGGGGTCGGCCATGCTCAGCCCTACGGTCACTTGATCATAGCATTACACTACTACTTTTATGTTACAAAAATCTAGTTGCTCTTATCATTTATTAGTACACAAGCAAAGCATAACATTTTATTCATGTTTTTACATAGACTTGTTGTTTTTATTATACTCAATAATAAAACTTTTGCAATGCTCTAATTATAAATTTCATTAAGTAAGATATGAAAGAAAATGGGTTTTTATATGACTAACAAAGGAAAATATATAAACCCGGCCGGTTCTTGGGTGACCGGTTCGCCTCGGGTCGTGTATAAATCGGTGGTTCAATTCGGTTCTAAAACAAGCAAAAAACCGGTTACTTTCGGCCCGGTTACCGATCCAGTTTCCGGTTCAACCGACCGGGTCAACCCGGATTTTAAAACATTGACCACAACAATACATATCAAATGCACAATCAAATATGAATCTATTTAAACTTTTCTTTGAAATGTGTGATTAAAAGTAAATTTCACCATTCTCATTTTAGTTAATTTGTCTTATTAATCCATCCCCTTATATATGATGAACAACTTTAAAGTATAGAATACCAAAACACTTTCATTTAGCATTTAATTAAACACCTAATATGGATTCTAATATGAGAATATAGAAGGAAAACTAAAATAAATAAATAAATAACTAAATAAAAATTAAAAATTAAAAAAATCAAATGATAACGAGTTGTGTTATTGGTACCCTTGATTCATTTTTTAATGTACTTTTTACATTCTCAAACCCTCTTTCTCACTATGTTTAGAGTACAATACAGTTTTTTATTCCGTTTTTTCTGTCAGTTTTATATTTTTGACTTATTAAACTTATATTTTCTGTTCAGTACTTTTAGTTTTATAGCAGTTTCAAACAAAATTATATATATAAAAAGGATTTTTCTAACTTGTGCCTTAAGGGCACAAGTTAAGCACACTAAAAGGACATCGGGACTCACAGAAAAAGACACAGGGATCTACATAAATTGTATTTTTTTGTGGGTCCAGTGTCCTTTTAGTATGCTCTAAGAGCACAAGGTATGCAAGCTACCAATAACACGTTATTGGTATGCCACATCAACGCCACATCATACACCTTTCAATAACACGCTAATAACTAAAACACCATCCCTCATAACACACCACTAACATGTTATTTGGTCCAACAAAATACCCATTAAAAATACCCACTCACTTATAATACAAAAAATAAATAAATAAATAACACAAAGAAAAACCATTGGCTTGAACCACTCTAGTAACTCAAATGCATTTGACATGAATTTAGCATGTTGGAGAGGTATGGCATAATGGCAATGACATGCCATTAGTATTTTTTTTTCTCTTTTTAACATGTTATTAGTAACCATACCTTGTGCTCTTAGGGCACGACAAACCTATATAAAAAAGAATTAAAAATATTATAAGAGGAATCACTCGTAAAAAAAGAGGTCCAAAACTCCAAATAACCTAACCCTTCATCAATTTTGTCATTGTCGACCACTTTTCACAATTGATTTGCTATAATAATTCTTGTATCTATTTTGTGTCTTTGCCTACTTTCACAACTAAATGATATATCTTAATTTAATGAGATAGGAAGCTGATAAAATAATTAATAAAATGAAAAAAGTGAGAAAAGTGGTTGGTGAGTTTTATTAAATTATTATTACATATTTATTTATTGAAAATACCTTTATTTAGTGGAGCACATTTCATCAAATAAAAAAAATGACTCTACGCTTTTTCTACAACCCATACTTTATGGGATTAAAGAAATACCATACTTGCTTATTTTAATTCATAAATCATAAAAAAAAACAATATATTGAAAAGAAGAATATAGTATTTTAAAACCACTAATAACCAAACATCCAAACACCCCACAAGAGATAGATCCAAACAGAGACAGAATGACGGACAGTTTGATCCGATCACTTGTCGAAGCCATCCACTCCACTCCCACTCAAGCCGTCCTTTATTTCTCCGGTGGCGCTACCCAGGTCTGTCTTTCTCTCTCTCACACACACATAAACAAACACACACACTTTTATTATTACTATTCTGATTTTTTTTTAATAAAAAAAACAGTTGTTAGGTTGGTTAGGGTCAGTTCCTGGTGCATCAAATACTGTTCTTGAAGTTATTGTTCCTTATTCTCGTATGTCCATGATTCAATTGCTTTGCAAGGTACCCTTTTCTTTAATTATACTTGAGGGGTGTTTGGGATTGCGTTTATAAAACTGCTATTTGTCTCGGCTAAATGGATGAGGTTTTCCATGTCCCTAGTGAGGTTTTTGATACACACTTCTAGGATTACGCTAAAGAATCGTTAGAAATGAACAACTAACTTGGACAATCAATGAAAAGAATGAAAGTCGAAAGTTTTTTTTGCTGTTATTAGTGGTGGAATTGTAACTGAACGATTAAGAGTTTGTTACAAAGATTTGAGAGAGAAAAGTACAAATTCAATAGCTAACTAATGAGTGAACATAAGGAGAATTTAAAGAAAAAGTTATGGCGCCAAAGTCTGTTAGGAAGTTTGAAGAGTTTGTGTGGACAATTCACGTGTACCTCACTTCACTTATCAGTTTAAATCCTAGACCTCTTGTCTAGAATATACTGTAACACAGATAATTACTCCGTTACTTTTTTTAAATTTTTTGCCAAAAACACTGTTTTCTAATTATCCGTGTTAGGAAAATGCAATAATTAGATAATCTACTCCAAAACACAATCGCAAATACCCTTGCCATATATTAATCGAAGGTATGGTTTGGTTGAATACTTAATTGTAGCATGGTTTGGTTTTGATGGATGTGGATCCGGATGGCAATTTAATGAATTAACAATTTGTTTTTTGGGGTATGATGTATGATTTGTTGATAGGTGCCTGTTCAATTTACTAGCAAGGAGACTGCTGAAGATATGGCATTAGTGGCATATAATCGTGCTTTGAAGCTTTCCAAGCCAGGTTGTTCTCATTTTATACGATCGTACGTCAAGGGTTTTTCATAATCTTTTGAGGATGTAAGATGAATATGCTTGTGGTACTTTGGCTATAGTCGATTATTGATTCGGCTGTTTGGTAGTTGGTATTATGATGCATTGTTGGTAGGAATGTGGTGGGTTAGTTTTGTGAGTTTGTAGTTAGATGTGAAGGAGTATTTGAAAATGAAGTTTGGGATTGGCATGAAATTGTAGGTTTCTTGTTGGCCATTTCTCAAAATTTAGTTGATTTCAATAGAAGGAAAATAAACAATGGTAATATAAGAGAACACGATTTTCCTGATGCCTTTTTTAGTAAGAAAAATATGGGCATCTCCACTACTTTGTGCTGTAGCAAAAAATATGTTGCTTGATCCCGGAAGTGAGAATATCCTTGTTTCTTTTCAACGTAAGAAATCATACTTAAGAAAAGGTGCACGTTAAGAAATCATACTTGGTTATGACATAATGGCTTTTGGCGTTATGTGGTCAAAGTAGAGATATAGACTTTATATTTTGTTATAAACCACTTTGTAATGGACTTTCAGGATATTAAATTCCCTCTCATTAAAAATATAACGAGGCCAAGGCTTTGGGGGGACATATAACAATAGAAGAGAAAAGCATGACTTCATCGTGGCAGTGGATACTCGCCCGGACACTTTAGTTTTGCAAATAGGGAACCAGAAAAAGTGTTGATGAACTAAAAAAATTGTTTGTAAACATTAGACATTGAAAGATAGGTGAACACTAGATTGTTTGGCAGTTAGCATAAGAATTTCAGGTCATTGTAGAACTCCTTGTAAGGCACAAGGATACTTACTTATTGGTTTCGGCTATGCATATACATGCAATTATCTTCTCTACTAAATTAGGGGTAACTTGGAATTGGAAGTGCGCAGCTGTATTTTATTATACAAGTATGGATTCTACCTTTAATTCTTTTAAGTTTCTTTTCTCTTCCCTTCTGTCCCTACACTTGCACACATGTTTTAGGGGTGAGCATCGGCTTAAACCCGACCCGACCCGAAAACCGAAAATCGGTAAAACCTAAACCGAGAACCAAACCGAATTTACTCGGTTCGGGTCGGTTTTTGGTTTTGACTCGGTTTTGGCTCGAACCGGACCGAACCGAACCGACCCGAAACCGAAATAGGTAAAAACCTAAACCGAGAACCGAACCGAAGTTACTCGGTTCGGTTCGGTTTCAGTCGGTTTTGCCGGTTTTGTTGGGTCGGTTCGGTTCTTGGTCGGTTTTGCTCAGCCCTACTGACATGTACCTTACTTCTTAGAACCTAGTCTCTGACGAATACAGTTAATTGACTGGAATAACTTATTCTTGCACTTGCTCTTAGCCATCAAAAAGATATGATAAACAATCATAACATCTCCCTAGTAGAAAGATTTTACCAGCTATCAGTAGAGTTATCATTTGTTATGGTCTATCTGAATTAAACATTGGAGTAATGTATACAGGGGTTTATGCCAATTTAGCGTGAATAGTCACTTGACTTGTGCATCTGTGTTCATATGCTAGTCTGTTTGCTTGCTGCTTTTATGCCTTTGAGTAATCTTATTGTGAGAAGAAATGAAGCTTCTAACATATTTAGTTCCTTTCTCGTGTACAGGTTCTCCGGTAGTAGGTGTGGGGTTTACTGGTTCTTTGGCTACCTCACGGCCAAAACTCGGGGATCACAGGTAGGTCTTCTTTTATTTAGTCAATCAAAGCTCTTAAATGCTTGTGCTTAAATCCAATAGTTAAGTGCAACAAATAGAATTTTATCAGGCAATGCAGTCTCCATTCACGGGAGAATTTGTTTTCCATGTCATTTGAGGGAAAATTACGCATAGTCTATGAGAAAATTTGTGTGTTTCTGAAGTTTGAACTATTCTATGATAAATTTCCTTAGTAAATTACATCTTACGAGTCCTTAGTCATTAAATGCGTCGTATCAAAGGCAATGTTAAATAGTGGATGCTGGAAATGATTATGTTAGAATTTAGAGGTTGCAAGAGAGCAGGTGTAACCTAGTGAGTGTTTTCTTAACTCCTAATGTGTCATACTTCTCGCACTTTAACCATCAAGCAGTAATTGGATTTACTTAAGAGTACATTCATGTCAAACTAGCATCTGTGGTACTGAAGCTCACTAGTTTAAGAGCTTAACCTGTTAGAGGACGCCCCAATACAGCATTATAGTGTATGTTGTTAGATTTGTGTATTCTTCTTAATAAGTCAATGTGCTCTTGTACTAAACTGCTGTTACAAGTCACAACCCTAATTTCCTGAAGAGGATGCCTTCAATCACATCGCATAGTTGTCTCAGGTCGTCTTAGATAAATTTGACGTGTATGCACAAAACAATGTTTTTATTTATTATTTTGTTTAATGTGTAGGTTTTACTTGTCAACACGAACATCTGACAGGTTATGGGCCTCTACAATAACTTTGTCAAAGGTGAGATTTATATATATTATAGAAACCTATGGTCAAGAGTCGTTGAAATATTTAAAAATGTGTAATTTGAACCCTATCGCAGGGTTTGAGGAGTCGAGAGCAAGAAGATAGAGTATCAAGCCAGGTTTTACTCAAGGTATGTGGTAAATATAATTAAATTACGCTATAGTAGTATTTTGAACATCAGTCAATTTAGTTGTCAGTTTTGCTATACTTATTATTATTATTATTATTATTATAATTTTCAAACTAATTAAAGTGAATCACTTAATCTTTAGTTTACCCTAAAGTGGTAAAGAAGGCTCTTTGGGGTCTCTCTTTCTATCTGACAGGACAAACAAATAGGAAGATATAAGTAAGGCTAATTGTCATGGGACCTGATACTAACCACAAAGTAACAATGACAAATATTAAATGACTTTGGTAGTTTCAGATAGTTGCCTACTGAGTGGCTATTGCTTATTTATGTTGATCTGTAGTTGATTACAAACTGTCTTTTTGCTAATGGAACAGGCGATTGCGGATGCTTGCAAGGTTTCGAGTTCAACAGCGTATGTTTCAGATTTGACTGAAAATGAAGTTCCTGAAGTCAGTGAGCAGTGCTTTGATGAAGATCATGAGATAGAACAATTAATAAGTGGCAAAATTTGCTTCAAAGTATTTCCATTTTCAAGTGGTAAGGTTCAACTTGTGCTTTCCTGAATATATTTACACTAAAACATTGTCTTCTGTTGATCTTTATTATGAAGTCAGTGTTTTGTAGGGATACAAACGGCAAGTGGAGAAAGGAAAGTAATTCTTTCTGGCTCATTTAACCCTCTACATGATGGTCACCTTAAGCTGTTGGAAGTTGCAATGAGGTTTATTGATCTGCTGTTGACATTCCTAGTTGTGAGCTAAATTTATTTGAAAACTGAAATGACAGACCCTTATTGTGGGGATACACCAGGTCTTTCTTAATTAATTCTGAATATATTACTGCAGGCACATTTGATTGTCAAAGTAATTGTTTGTATATTTTCCAATCTCCACACACCTCATACACCATTGCTTTTCTTCTATAGATGGCTTGCAGTCTAGTATGCGTATTAGCATATGTACTTAATGAGATATAACCTTTTAATTCTTTCTGTAGTATAAAAGTAACATATTAAGAAAAGGAACTGTATCAAAATGATACGAGGCATCTAAATTTTTGTTTCATATAAGTTAAAACAGAAATAATTACCAATACACATTTAGACGAGCCACGCATGCTTTTGCTCTGCTGTGTGGTTAATCCCTACCTAAACTTATAATAACTTAAAGGTCAATTGACTGCCTACTCGCCTAGCTCTGCTCAAAGCTCTTAAGAATATTGGAATAGTATTGTGAAGTATTATCTTCCTCTAATACATGCCTCATAATCTCTCTTTCTACATTAGGTGTTTAATTGTGTTATACATGGAAGTTTAATTTCTCTTTTGGTTGGATGTCTGGAGCCATGTTACTAAGTCACCGTTTCAGGACAAAAAATCTTACGGGTGTTAAATTATGCAGTCTCTGTACCAGCGGGTATCCATGCTTTGAGTTGTCAGCCATAAATGCAGACAAACCTCCACTCACTGTTGCACAGGTTAAAGATCGTGTTAAACAATTTGAAAAAGCTGGTTAGTTGGTATCATCTATTTTCGCTGTGAAATACGTCATAACTCATACGTCAAAGTGATGTCTGAAATTAATTGTTAAATTGGGCGCTCTGTCTTTTCACACAGTAATGGCAATCACAATCATAATAAAGTTTGCTCATACATAAGATTATAAAGATAATATAAGATTGATTCAAAATTTGGCATGAACTGAGTGATAGCAAATGCAGGAAAGACGGTTATCATCTCTAATCAGCCATATTTTTACAAGAAAGCAGAGCTGTTTCCAGGCAGTGCTTTTGTAATTGGTGCTGATACTGCAGCAAGGCTTATAAATGTAAGAACTTTTTTTGTCCTATAACTAGAAAGCATAACGTGACAGTGAACTTGATTTGGGGAACTTTTTTTTTTTAATTGAAATGTTCGATTTCTGTTTGTCTCGTAATCTTATTGCATTCTGTCGGGTTATTTTCAGCCGAAATACTATGGTGGCAGTTATGATAATATGATAGAGACACTCCTTGGTTGTAAAAATACAGGATGCACTTTCCTTGTAGGTGGTCGAAACATGGATGGTGTTTTTAAGGTTTGGTCACATTACACGTATCTTTCTGGAAAACTTTCATTCTCTTTTTCTTAAGTTACATGACACTAGGGAATTATAATATTAATGCAGGTTTTGGAAGATTTTGACATCCCGGATGAGTTAAAAGACATGTTTGTTTCAATACCAGTGGATAAGTTCCGAATGGACATCTCATCAACCGAACTAAGGAAAAAGCAAGGGGTGTAAGTAAAACACACACAAAACTAATCATATTATATGTACATTTACTAGTCCAAGTCCATTTGAAAAAAAAAAAACATTTGCTTGTCCAATTTATTATGCTACCTTTATTAAAGAGCTGCATTCTGTACTATACATTTCTAGTTTAGTCACATCACTATCATAAGCTGCAGATGCAGATTTTTTCCCCGTGAAGTATATACTATGGTTGTTAATATAGAAAGTTGTACAATTTCTTTTCAAATTGTTGTGTCATCTTGGTTTATTGCTGTTTACTCTGTATAGAGTTGGTGCTTTTTATAAAGAAGCTTGAGGTCTTGGAGGGTCTTATTTTCTTCTCCACAATACAATTGACGTTTGTTTCGGTTCTTTCTTGGGATCTCAAAGGTTGATGATTACTATCATTATCTAAAAACACTCTTGACAAAAAAGAGTAAACAATCTATCAAAAATGAAAGCTTTTAATACCCAAACTCAAGATGATATAGATTTCCTGATGCTTTTGCATTTTGCACCATTCTGTATTCTTGGCACAAATTGATTCAACTATATTCGTGATACACACCACTAGGACTCACTAAAAAATCGTTAATGGCTTACAATTAGCTTGGACTATCAAGAAGTAAGAATTGATATAGTCGAAAGCTTAATTGGATCCTCAATGG
The DNA here is from genome assembly GCA_019973895.1 of Chrysanthemum seticuspe. NCBI lineage: Eukaryota > Viridiplantae > Streptophyta > Magnoliopsida > Asterales > Asteraceae > Chrysanthemum > Chrysanthemum seticuspe. The sequence goes on from BPTQ01000003.1 coordinate 169,138,943, forward strand.
AGATAGTTTGTTACAAGTGAGAAATAGAGAGATACAAGTTCAAAGCTAAAACTGAAAATGAAAATGATAGGCTATCAACTATTTAAATGTGGGTTTTGGTGGGAAGTGGTTAAGAGTCTATGGAGAATTATACACGTGCAACTCACAAATGGGGCTAAGCATTGCTGACCCTAAAATCGATCGAACCGAGAAAACCGACCGGACCGTTCGAACCGAAGAACCAACGGTCTGATCTTGGTCTCAACTTTTTCGTTATTTTGGTCTCGGCGCGGTTCGGTCTGGTCCGGTCTTACGTACAAACCGACCAATAATGCCTTCTTAGACCGGACCGACTGAAAGACCGGTCCTCGGGTCCATGGTTTTGGTCTAATTCGGTCTCGGTTTGGTCCGGTTCGGTTTTTGCCGGTCCGGTCCGATCTTAGACCGATGCTCAGCCCTACTCACAAATGTGATATAAATCTCATTCGTGCACCTCACGTGAGCTACAATGACTCTTAACAATCTATTCTCCTTAAATGATTCTTGTCCTCAAGAATCAAATTCTGGAAATCTCTTATATTATACAAATCTTCTAGCAGCTCCTAGGTAGCATCTTGTGGCTCACTATTAACCCATTGCACCAGGCCATATACTGCTACAACATTCTTCTTCTTCACAATCTTTCTGTCTAGGATAGCCTTTGGTTCCACCTAAATTAATCCTTCCTTATCCAACTGTGGTAGTTATGCTGGGACAATTGCACCATGATCTCCCTTAAACTTTTTGAGCTACGACACATGGAAGGCATCATGAACTTGTGAATGTGAGGGCAATTTCAATCTGTAAGCTACTTGTCTCACCTTAGCCATCACTTCAAATGGAACAAAATACTTTGTGGAGAACTTATTCTGCTTTCCTTGCCTGATGGACACTTGTCTGTGAGGCTGCAATTTCAAAAATGACCAGTCACCAACTACAACTCCCTTTCTGTCTTGCTCTTGTCTGCTTGTTGTTTCATTCTGTTTTGGGCTCTTTGCAGATGGAATTTCAGCATGTGAGGCTGCAATTTAAAAAATGACCAGTCACCAACTACAACTCCCTTTCTGTCTTGCTCTTGTCTGCTTGTTGTTTCATTCTGTTTTGGGCTCTTTGCAGATGGAATTTCAGCATTCTAATAGCTTTTTCTCTTGCACTGAGTGATCTGTCCACAACATCCACTTTGCTCAAACCACCCAAATAAGGAACCTGTACTAGTGGTAGTTGCCCCATACAAAGCTTCAAATGGAGTTGTATCGATAGCAAAATGATAGTTTGAGTTGTACCATAACTCTGCCAATGCTAACCATTTAGACCAATCATTTGGGTTTTCTCCGATCAAACATTTAGGTAACCTTCTCGACATCTATTCACCACCTCTGTTTGCCCATCTGTCTATGGGTGGTAGGAAGTAGATAGTAGCAGTTTAACTTGCAGCAACCAGGGCCGGTCTTGAGATTTTTGCTACCCTGGGCGAGACAATAAAAAATGCCCCTTTCAAATATAATTTTTTGAACGGCAAATTATTACGTACAACTTACACCAACTATCTCACAAAATATATCTCACATGTCTCTAACGAGACTCAAACGCACAATCTCTCCAGGTTGTTAGATCATCTCACATACTGCTGGTCTAAGAGGCCTTTGGTCCCCTATCAACTAACAAAAAAGCAAATGGTGTGCGTTTTTTCCTTAGGAAAAGGACGGACCCCCTCCCCCGCCCTTTTCCCCTCTCTACTATTTGTTGTTAAAATGCTTCTTATGCATGATGACACTCAAACAAAATGCAGCCCTTTTTTGTTATTTTTTGTATGTATTAACGGTAAGTAAAAGTTTAATATATATCTCAAATTTATTATAAATTTAATGAACCAATCATAGCTATTAATTTTCTAATCAAAACGAAAAAAATAAACTTTCACATTTTTTTTTTAAAATTAAATATCTCGCAAACCGTTAATTCTTAGGCGAAAAAAATCATATCATCGCGACGAGAATTAAATTACCTTTATATAGATATGCACTTCTATATATTTTTAATGATTTTTTTTTTCAAAATTTCGGCCTAGAAAAATCATATGTGATTTGTGAAAATCACATGTGATTCGATTTTTACAAATCACATATGATTCTTGCAAATCATATATTATTTGATTTTTACAAATCACATGTGATTTTTGAAAATCATACATGATTTTACAAATCATATGTGATTTTTCTGGTCGGATTTTTTGAAAAAAAAAAGTTTGTCGAAAATACAGAGATGTGCATATCTATAGAATGATAATTTAATTGTCGTCGCGATGGTGTATTTTTGTAGTTTGAAGATTTATCGTTTGCGAGATATATTATTTTTAAAAAAAAGTGAAAAATAATTTTTTTTATTAATTTTGATAAAAAAAATTGATGACTTAGATTAATTTATTGGATATATGGTAAATATGAGATCTATATTGATCTCAACTCATTGAAGGTATTATTAAAGAAAAAAGTTGAAAAAAGGAGAGAAGACTAGCTACAAAATTTTTTAACGCAAAAAAAAGTAGAAGAGTAATCAGACGTGTGTTGCTAAATTAGACATGTTGGAGTCGTGTGACGAGAGTATCTTAGGGCCTTCAAAAAAACAAACAAAATACTTTGTCTGAACAATATTTTTGTAAAACTTATTGAAAAAATCCTAATGCTACTAATATTTCATTTTCTTAACTTCAAATTTCCAGGTCTGAAAGCGGAAAAAATAACTAAAAAATGTTAAGATTTTAAAAAAGAAAAAGAAAAGAAAGAACTTGAAGAATATCTCATTCTCCTAGACGTGTCACAAAGTTCCACATTAACCTCTTTTTACTCTAGCCCACGTGGACCAGTCACAAAAAACACAACCCTCCATCATCATATCGAGTTTAACCTATTAAATAGCCACGTACTTTCTCCAATATCCCGATATGGTACCTGTACTTTTTTTTCAACCTGGTTAGGTAGTGTACTTTTTTTTCTGTGTCGATATGGTACATGTACTTTCTCTTGCCTACGTGGCTTGCCCAGTCACTTGGGTTTGTGTGACGTGGCTTGCCTACGTGGAAAAAAATAAAAAAAAAATTAAAATTTTAATTTTGAAAAAAAAAAAATTAATTTTTTTTTAAAAAAATTTACGTTTTAAAAAAAAATCAGAAAAAAAAAACCTTTACGTTTTTTCAAATAATAGTTTCGCCAGTTAGTCCCTCAGTTAATAATAGTTTTCACCCGTTTTTGTCTGTTTTTATCCGTTTTCGTTCGTTTTTAATCCGTTTCCTCCCATTTTTTTTACGTTTTTCGTCCGCTTTCATTCTTTTTTTTTTATAGTTTTTGTCTATTTTTTTACGTTTTATCCGTTTTTCTTTATGTTTTGTCCGTTTTTCTTACGTTTTATCCGTTTTTCTTACATTTTTCTTAGATTTTTGTCCGTTATTCTTACGTTTTGTCCGTTTTTCGTACGTTTTTATCGGAAAAAAAGTTTTAAATTTTTTAAAAAAAAATTACGTTTAAAAAAAAAAAAAAAAAAACCTTTATGTTTTTTTTTAAAAAAAAAAAACATTTACGTTTTTTTTTTAATCAGAAAAAAAAATTAAAATTTTTTTAAAAAAAAACCCTTACGTTTTTTTAAATCAGAAAAAAAAATTTAATTTTTTTAAAAAAAATTACGTTTTTAAAAAAAAAAAAAAACCTTTACGTTTTTTTTTTAATCAGAAAAAAAAATTTAATTTAAAAATGTAAGAAAATCTAAGAACAACGGACAAAATGTAAGAAAATCTAAAAAAAAGAAAAAAACAGATGAAAACCGATAAAAACGTACGAAAAACGGACAAAACGTAAGAATAACGGACAAAAATCTAAGAAAAATGTAAGAAAAAAGGATAAAACGTAAGAAAAACGGACAAAACATAAAGAAAAACGGATAAAACGTAAGAAAAACGGACAAAAACTATAAAAAAAAATAATGAAAGCGGACGAAAAACGTAAAAAAAATGGGGGGAAACGGATTAAAAACGAACGAAAACGGATAAAAACAGACAAAAACGGGTGAAAACTATTATTAACTGAGGGACTAACTGGCGAAACTATTATTTGAAAAAACGTAAAGGTTTTTTTTTTCTGATTTTTTTTTAAAACGTAAATTTTTTTTAAAAAAAATTAATTTTTTTTTTCAAAATTAAAATTTTAATTTTTTTTTATTTTTTTCCACGTAGGCAAGCCAATTGACTTGGCAAGCCACGTCACACAAACCCAAGTGACTGGGCAAGCCACGTAGGCAAGAGAAAGTACAGGTACCATATCGACACAGAAAAAAAAGTACACTACCTAACCACGTTGAAAAAAAGGTACAGGTACCATATCGGGACATTGGAGAAAGTACGTGGCTATTTAATAGCTTAAACCCTCATCATATCACCCTCCATCTTCCATCACTGCAACTAATTTCCATCAAAATGGATTATCTCCTCTTCTATTTTTCTTTATTATTTATCTACTTCCAAATTCTTTCAGGCATTTTTCTTTCATACAGGACCATTTACATCTCATAACATCGCATAAGACCAAAAATCTGATGCCCCTATATGTTTGATGCCTTGGGCGGTCGCCCGGCTCGCCCACCATCAGGGCCGGCCCTGGCAGCAACTTGAATAACTCTTTTCAAAAAATGCTTAAGAACACCTTATCTCTATATGATACAATTGACTTAGGCACACCATGTAACTTGCATACATAATCCAAGAAGACTTGAGCCACTTGTAGTGCATTAAAAGGGTGGGCAAGTGGAATAAAATGTGCATAATTGGTTACTCTGTCAACAACCACCAATATCACATTGTATCCCTGAGATTTTGGCACTCATTCTTTAAATCCATGGAAATGCTTGACCATAAAGTTTTGGGCATTGGTAATGGTTGTAAAAGCCTATGGTATGAAGAAAGGTCAGGCTAATACTTTTGGCAAACCAAACACTCTTACCATTTTTTTAACTTGTTTCTTGAGACCCTTCCAATAGAACAAAGAGCAAATCTTGTGGCTAGTAGTTCTCACACCAGAATGTCCTCCAATAGCATCATTGTGGAATTCAGTTGGCCGGAAAACGCAACTGAATTTATCAGTTGTGTAACAGAATTTTTGTGGGAACTGTATAGATAGTTGAACAACAAACTTAACTGTTTTAATGGCTAAGAAAGTGCTCTGATACCAGTTGATACACACCACTAGGACTCACTAAAGAATCGTTAATGGATTACAATTAGCTTGGACAATCAAGAAGTAAGAATTGATATAGTCGAAAGCTTAATTGGATTATCAATGGAGATAGTTTGTTACAAAAGGTTGTTACAAGTGAGAAATAGAGAGAAAGATACAAGATCAAAGCTAAAACTAAAAGTGAAAATGATAAGCTAACGACTATTTGAATGTGGGTTTTGGCGGGAAAAGTGGTTAAGAGTCTTTGTGGAGAATTATACACGTGCAACTCACAAATGTGATATAAATCCCATTTGTGCACCTCACGTGCCTACAACGACTCTTAACAATTCGGTCCACTCCAATTCGTTAGTTCCCTGGGTGGTTAAGGTCCAAGAGTTTGTTCTAACCTTGATCAACTCATGCAGAAGACACCGATAATGATATCTACCAACCCGAGCCTTATATGTTGTTAAGCCACTACCTAAAACATCACAATGACCAAATGAACAAATCCACTTTCAAATTTCCCTTGGCTTTAGATAAACTGACTAACCAAATAATTGCTTTTGTATTGCTCTGGTAGAGCTTGTTTTGAATATGATACATCAACACATAATTAGCACATTGATAAGCAAGACAGAAAAATAAAAGGACACCACTATGTTTTGTTGTTTGGTCACTTAAGCACCAAGTTTGAGTAATTTTCCAAGTTTTGCTCACTCACTTGCATTTGTTTTAGAGGGTAACTTTTTTTTTTTTTTTTTGAGTCTTCCACTTAGTGATCCACACTTGTCAATATCTCATTTGATAACTTTCACTAGTCACTTGTGAATCCTATATATGGAACAGCACACTTGTTTACCGACATAAATTGATTATATTAAAAATACAAAGAGCTAAAAAGAAAGACGAGAAACTTTCATATGCAATAAAAATAATCACAATGGAGCCGCATTTTCAGGCGCATGTAATGAGCTCCTGGTTTATTTTTACATATAAGATTTTGATACTGTAGATAACTATCCAACAAAAATTATATCCACAGCTAGCATTCAGTTCATTTTGCTGACATACACCATGTGTCTACAGATATTTGGTTATCATCCTGAATATTTTTGTTAGCGGTATCAAAGTCGCTGGTTAGTGGTAAAAAAATTCCAACTAAATAATTGAGCTGTCATGGGTTCAAATCCAAATACCGATAATGTTTGTATCAGAGTTAACAAAGCAACAGATATTGCATACAGAAATCGGACCTTTAGGTGAACAACAAAAGATTCTGTATAAGCAGATATGCACTGCATTCAAATAAAATATAAAAATGGCAAACAAAACAAAATATAGTTCTACAAACAAAATCTTTAAGCACAAGCAAATAAATAGTACAGTAATATTTTTTTTTCAGTGTTACAATTTTCCAGGTCCCTGACACAAGTGTGGAAACCTTAAAAGTTGCATTAATTTACAGTTGTTGGATGGACCCTATTGCCCCTAATAATGTATAAAGACTTTTTAGCCTGAATAATCCCATCGGCTTATGTTACCCCATAAAGCCCTCCACAACATCACAAGAAGTAACATAGCCATGAGGTTCACAATTATTTTGATGTCGTCAAGGTGTTCTTAGAAGTAGAGCTTTCTTCTTTGTCACAAGTGCTAATTAAATAGGAAAGATGATTAATCAGGTTCCACAACTCACTGAGTTGGATAACAATATACATGTAATCGAATCCATCCATCTTTTTGTTTCAGTCCGATAAACCTTGATATAAGTATAGCCTTTTATTATCCTTGTTGAGCTTGAAACCATTGTCTTTACTGCAGAGGGAATATGGATGGCATCAGGATAAAAACGGTTATAAGTCAGGCTCGTTTAAGAATTAGCATATATATGTGATTTCAAAAGGCATTTTGGTGAGCGATCTAGTTATGGGGTTTGTAGTAAATGTGCAAGGATTATAGATAACTCGACTGCAAGGGATTAAAATATAAAGGATTGTAATGTAAAAGGGTTTGAATGCAAAATTTGGTTTAAGTTTAACTATGTTTAGGAGTGACTGCAAATACAAAAACAAAAACAACAGTTAAAATAAGTATACCGTGTGGAGCCCTGGTTTCTGTATACCAGTAATGAGCTCGTGGTATAACTTCACATGCAAAATATACGATAACAAAGAATTTTTTTTATATATAGATAGACATCCTTTAAAGACAAACATCGTCTACTAGTGCATGCCGGCGTTCTAGTTCAGTTTACCGCGATCAACTTGTGTTTCAATATTAGCGTGATCTTAATGTAAATGCATACAGATATGTATACAGATACCTTTTAGGAAAGACTCAAGAGCAAGTCATATTAGCCAAAAAACCAAGAACACAAAAATTTAGGTTGTTTAGTCTACAAGCAGGAATGGGATATCTAGCTTATTCCGTTGTTTTCAAGTGACCGAACATCAACCTAAGTACCAATCTTTATAACGAACTTCGATTGGGCCAAAAACTACATAACTAAATTCCTAAGTTATAACAAGCTAGTTCATATATGACGCTTCCCCGTGCATCCCTTCAGGATAAGCGTGTTGTGTATTGCGTGTGTCAGGCCTAAAAGCCCTCAACCTACTACAAATACTTCCCTTTAAAGTTCTACTGTGAATCAAGGTCAAAATTGATTCTTGGAGACTAAGTCACAATTTTTAAACGAGTTCTAAATAAAAATATTACAAGACAAACAAAACAAAACTGGCCGTACAAAAAATCTTCAATACATACAAGCACATTGATAATATTTTTCTCTTTTGTTGAGGGATTACAAGTTTCCAGAGTTATAAAATTTGTCCGACACAAATTTTAAACATCACTGCTTGCATCAACGCGGAAAGGACTCGCCTCTATCAATCAATATAAATAAAACATGGATAAATAACTTTTTCCATCATACTCATTTTATTACATTATACTTCATGCAGAAAGGTGATAAAAAACAACAGGATCCTCAGAAAACATCTGAGGAGATTAGTGAAACTTTGTGGCCTGTTGAGGCACTCCATACTTCACATGAGAGTATCCATGACGCTGGCAACTATTTTGACGTCGTCAAGGTGTTATCAGAGGTAGAGCTTCCTTCTCCCTCACCAGCAACAGAAGGTACTTTAACACGGGAAACTAATGTCCCCACGTTCCACGAGGGCCAATCTAGCGGCACAAAGAGGAAGGCTGATGATACTGAAGTAAGAAAATCTAATAGTCTCTGCGAAGTTTATGTTTCTGTCATCAAGTATGCATGCTAATTAATGTGAAACACATGTTGTTGAAGAGCAGGAATACTTAAAAAACATAGAGCACAAAGTGCTAATTACAACCAGGACTTGTCGTTATGCTCGTGGACTTACAAAGGTTTAGTGTAACGTACTATTGCTCATTGTGACGGCGCGCTATAGGTAAATGTCGAAAGAGAAAGGGAACAAAAGACAAAGCAACACCATTATCTACAGCATGGACATCAAAGGCTAGCTACTGAAATAGACAGTACCACGGACAAGGTGAGATACTCACTAAATCAACTACAATTAAATTGCCTCTACATGGACCAGAGCCCATCTTGCTCAAAAGAACTCTGATCAAATTATCAACTGGCTTCATTTTGAAATAGGAAGAACATAGGTTATAACAGTGTCCCAATAGGGACCAAAATATCCCACAAAACACAAGATTTCTCGCTATCGATTCTAGATATTAAACTTTATGCATATCATATTATGATTTTTTTTTTTTAAATATTTTACCTTCAAAATTGGTACATATTTTTAGAGACAAATATTAGACAGGCACAACTCTCACATTGTCTTTACTGATACTTGAACCCATAACTTCATATACCGCTATATTTATGCACGTTAAGTTCATACAATAATAATTATAAATATTAACAGTAGAAAATAATATTATAATAACAACTTAACAATGATAATAATAAGCCTTAAACTATATGTGGATCATGGTTTAATTGAAAGTTGCTAGCAAAATCCCAGTCCCTTCTAAATACAAAATGGTTTTCAATTTAAAGGGGAATTGCATATATATCCTTCCAAAAGCTCAAATAAGATATGTATATTATATGTTATCTTCTTGGTCCTTACAAAGATTTTCTCCACAATGGTCTCTACTCAACAGATGTAGCCCAATTTCTCCACTTGTTTTATAACTTTTATCTGTAGCATCTCATTCTTTGGGATCTAGCATTCTAACCTCATAAAAAGAAACTGTTTCTTTGAACTAGTAATAAAAATATTTTAAAATGCTCACTAGTTTGAATTGCTTTTATTACATATTATAAAAATAAAAAAAAAGATGCTCATTAACCATTCATAATGGTTCTTAAAGGAGGTTATATCAGTGCTTTGCAAATCACCCCGGGTACTTATATCCAGGGGCGGAACTACATGGAGGTTGGGGGGGGGGGGGGGGGGGGGGGGGGGGGGGGGCAGGGGCGGAGGATCATTGGGGCAGGCGGGGGTGGTGGCCCCCCCTAAATTCTCATGATCGTTTTACTAGTTTTGAGTAAAGTTATGTAATTTGTTAACATATTTTACATTATAGCCCCTTTAAAATATGATAACAAAGCATAATAGCTCATAAGATGTCAATGTTTCCAAAAAGAACCCTCATTCACATCATTCAAATATTAGTTTTTGAGTTTTTTCCAGAAGAATTCACTAAGGTTTCATTACTTTATTTTATATGTTAATTGTTTTATGATTTTTGTCTTGTTTAAACTTGAATGAATCATATGTAGTATTTCTTTGACTCTCCATTAATAGTACTCCCTCCGTCTCAAAATTATTGTCAGGAAACAAGAAACACAAAGATTAATAAAAGTGGGACCACTATAACTCTCAACCACTCAAATAGAATATTATCTCATTATATTCTTTTTTTTCTTACTAAAATAGGAAAGTGGACAATTATTTTGAGACATCCATAAAAAGAAATATGGACAATAAATATGAGACTGAGGGAGTAACAGTTAAGAATTTTTTTGAATAAAACTTCATAGGAAAAAAATAAATTTTACGTTAGAATGTTTCTGCCCCCCCCCCCCCCACCCCCAAAACGATATGCTTAAGCTCCGCCATTGGGGGGGGGGGGGGGGGCGGTGCCCTCCATGGTTCGCCAAAAAGTATCAATTTTTAGTGTAAAATTTTTGTTTTTAGGACCATTTTAATAAAGTGCACCCCATTACAAAATCAAATTGCCCCCCACCTTAAGATCAAACAATGTAAAAACCTTATATCTATATCTTAATCTAAAAAAAATACCGGTTTTTAGTGTAAAAAAAAAATTATGACCTTTTAATTAAAGTTTATCACAAATTTTATCAAAAAAAATTTTTTGCCCCCCGCCTTCTAAAATCCTGGGTCCGTCACTGCTTATATCAGTTGATATATTGTCATTGTTGGTTTTGTACAGCGTCGCAGGAACCGAATAAGTGAGCGAATAAGAGCCCTTAAGGCACTTCTCCCCAATTGTGATAAGGTGATGGCGCTTGCTGTAAAAATACATCATTTCCTTTTTCCTACATGTTTTTCCCATGGTATCTCCTTTTCTTTCTTTTTCTTTCCCACTAGTACTAAAAATCTGAAACATCCATCTACAGAAAGACAAAGCTTCAATTTTAGGCGATGCCATTGAGTACATCAAGTTTCTGCAAATGCAAGTTCAGGTATTCCCTCTGTCATGCAAGTTCCTGCAATGTAAGGGCACCACTCCAAAACAATTTTCTTTTAGTGACAAAAAAAGAGTCACAAAAACTTTAATTACTAACTGTGATGCTTTTCCAAAAGAATTACTAACTGTGATGTCGTTATATGTGTTTTATCTACACGTACAAAAGTGCGGGTAAATATGTGCAGGTAAAAATTTATAATGACGCATATATTGAGTGGAAACGGATTTTGAAATGCTGGTAAGTGTGACTATTAGATTAGTGACACTTTTAAGTATGCCAGTAAATGAATCATTTGTTAAAAGAAACCACTAATTAACTTATGTATGTCTTTTCTTTGATTGGTTATAACTGGCTATATATGCTTTGAATTATATATGTGATCAGATGATGCAATCAATGGGAGTTGCTCCAGTATCACAAGTTCCTTACATGTTCCAGGCAAGACAACTAAGGTTGCAAGAACCAAATATTTCTCCCCACTTTACAACGAGACCGTTGATAAATACACAATATGGAATGCCGCAACTTGGACCCTATGCTCCCATAAATTTTCCTCTGTTTTCACAACCCTTCTTTGGGTACCCACCATTCATGCCTCCAATGCAATTTGGCAGTGGGTCATTCTCATGGCAGCAACCAAGACCTTTCATATATCCGCAGCAACTACAGTTTGCATCCCAGACATTTCAGTCTGTGTATTCTACCGCACCAGCTTCTTCAAGCACAATTATTTCAACAACTTGCTCCCAAGCTGAACCAACTGTCCCTTGTCAGCCATCGGATCATACGCCAGTGACAAGTCAGGTGGGTCTTTCCACTGGGATTTCACATTTAGTTTCTTTTGAGCTTGAACCACAAAACTACTACCTTTTACAATAAATCTAATAGTTCGTTAATTTATGCAGTCTCTGTAGTGATGGGTAACCATGCTTTGAGTTGCCAGCCATGAATGTAGACAAACCTCCACTAACTGTTGCACACATTAAAGATGGCGTTAAACAATTTGAAAAGCCTGGTGAGTCGGTATCATCTAATTTTGTTTTTGAATACCTCAAATTCATGTAAGCCAGGCTTTCTATATTCAAATTAGTACAGCAATTACAATCGTAATAAGTTTGCTCCTAATTTTTTTGGTTGGTGTTTCGATATTCCGGTGTTTTGCTTCATCGATCATCGCTTCCCTAGTTTTTTGGTTCTTAGTTGTTTTTTGTTTTGGTGTTTCTATCTCCGCTGCTCTTTCTTAGAGCCCCATTGTTTGGCCTTGCCCTTGTGGCTTAATAAAAGTTTTGCTTCTTCAAAAAAAAAAAAAAATATATATATATATATATAGTTTGATCCTACGTACATGACATTATCAAGATAATATATACCAGACTGATCAAAGTTTGCATAAACGGAGTTATTGCAAATGCAGGAAGGACGGTTACTTATCTTTAGTCAGCAAAAATAGAAATTATAATGCGACATTGGACATGTAAAAATTGCATCATGTTGGTCTATGTCGTAAATAGAAATCATAATCTGACATTGGAGAAATGTTACTTGATAAGGCGTTTTTAATTTGAAGTAAAAAGTCTTCTGATTGTCTTGTAACCTTAGTACATCCTGTCCATTTATTTTCAGCCAAAATACTATGATAATATGATAGAGACACTCATCGGATGTAAAATTACAGGATGCACTTCTCTTGTAGGTGGTCGAAACATGGATAACACCATGAAACTATAATATTATGGTAGTTTTTGGAAGATTTCAACATACCCAGCGAGTTAAAAAAGATGTTATATCAATACCAGTGGATAAGTTCCGGATATTTCAGCAACCGAAATACGGAAAAGGGAAGGAGTGCAAGTAAAATAAACACATCAAAGCAGTTATATATATTGCAAGTACGTTGACTATTCTAGGTTACTTTGCTACCTTTATGTAGAGTTTTCCTCTGTTAATGTATGCCAAGTTGGCATTTCTAGTTTAATCAAATTTCTATCATAAGCTGCAGATGCAGTTTTTTAGCTACATAATTTTTATAGTTGTTATAGAGGAAACTTGGTGCCCAATTCCATATACTCAGTGTATCCTAGGAAAAGTGGTTAGCATGGTCCTTACTCCTTAGTAAAGGATTAACAATGAGGCCTTATTGGACCGGACTGGACACCATGAAAGTATGAAATAGATGCACACATTTAGTCCCATCATGGCCCGGTAATTAAAGACTGGTTAAGGCCCAAAAGTTGGCTCCGAAAATCCGAAATAGATTGATTTATGCATTAAACACCAGCATGGATCTATAATATATGTAACCTACTACCCAAATAGTCCCAGTAATCTGATGAATGAATCCCAATGGTCAAATTTCCGCGGCTGCATAGGCCGCCATCAACTGCCTTAGTATTGCTTTTAAATATATTCGCTCTGATAGAATTGGTTTCAGTTGAGGTACATCAACCAGGTGACACGCGATTAGCGCAACAAAAAGCATAACAGAAAATATATAATATGAAGCCAGCGTTTTGTTGTTCGGGCACTCACTCTATTCAAGAAATAACTTCGTTCCCTTTTTTATATATTTTTAAAGGGGTTTTGTTAACCACAACCCAATGAGTTGTGTTTTAACATACCTTAATTAAAAATTTTGCATTAAATGAACACTAAAAATTTTATGTTTAACATCACATTCCATGTTTAAAATGAAAAATATGTATAGTTATGGAATATACTAGTTCATTTAATGCAAAAAATTTAATTAAAGTATGAAAACACAACTCAATGGATTGTGGTTGACAAAATCCATTTTTAAACGGTGACAAATGTTTTTGGAGTCTTTTAGTCACCTGCACTATATGTCATTTTTTTTTATCATTCGTCTTTTAGTGAAACTTACTATATATATAACATAAAAGATCTCTCATCTTCCATTAGCTACTATTAGAGAATTTGCCAATAGCAACGAAAAATAGTTGCTAAGTGCGCTGCTATCTTCTCAAAATTTGGGGGAAACATTCCCACTATTTTTTAGCAACGTTGTTTTAAGATGTTTGTTGCTAAATAACTAGCAGCAAATTTTCAGTTTTTGCCAATGAAACCACCAATTATTAGCAATGACATTGCAAACAAAACAAAATTATTTGTTGCAAAATTTATTAGTCCAAATTTTAGGAATTTTTTTGTTGCTAAATCTACGAAAAATGGAGGGGAAATTCTCAAATTTTTTAGTTAAACTTGTTAACTAATCTTGATTTGTATTTTGTCTTCTACTTAGAAACAATGGAGGTAACATTCCCATATTTTTGTTAATACGTGTTACCTATTTATTTGAATTTTTTCCTACTTACAATATCTATACACATAAATATAACGTACTAAGTAATTATTGTATTTTTTGTTTTAAATATCTTCAAAACGTATAAAATAAAAGGCAAATGATTGTAAAAAGTATCATACTTGCCACCATTTTTTTTGTGGGTAGCGAACAATTTTTTTTGCTTTTGTGGGTACTCTTCTTTCAAATTCATTCTTTTTAGGGTACTATGTGACATTTTTGCCATTCGAAAAAAAAAAATTCTATTAATTAAGAGGGGCAAACATGTCCAAAAATTTCGCAAAATACCCTAAAAATGATAAATTTGAAATAAAAGTACCTACAAAAGAAAAAAAATTTGTTCGCTACCCACAAAAGAAAATGGTGGCAAATATGATACTTTTTTCAAACCCTAAAATAAATAAATAAAACCTTAATAAGTGGAAAAAGACATAATCTAAACCAAAATTTTTAGATACCAACCAACTTTTTTTTTGAACGGCAAGTTAGTAGTTAGTGATCCGAGCCCACAGTGACATCCAATTGGGCAGTATGCAAGCCTCGAACCTTTCTCCTTAGGGGATAAACCCCACTCCTGCTTCTATTTATTTCGGGCCCCTGAAGGTCCATACTGCAGCTGCGATAGGTGCAGATTGTAATAATTTAATACATCGCACATAAATCGGGATAGGGGCACACGTTGATTTGCGAATTCGAAAAAACGTGTATATACCCCCACTTTCCCATTAGGGAAGTCAGCAATAGACGCCCGCGCACCCGGCACAACCGGATGCACATCAAGGGGTATAAAATAATCTGAGGTGAATTCTAGAAGATCGCTCTCGGTGAGGTCGGAAGTAAAATCAGACAACTGTTTGACCATGGTATTGTTTTTTTTGTAAACGCACGCGCGGCTACCTTTGCAGTAGGTGGTTTTCTGGATTGAAAATGCAAGGATTCTTGACAATGGCGGCTTTTATTTTCTTTTAACTGTGAGAAACACAGTGGAAATGCAGTGACGGGTTATATAGTATTTCTCATCCACGCTATGAGTGACACGTGGACCCCACTAACACTAACTGTGTGGCTGAGATCGCTTGATGGGACGTTACTGCAGTTACTTTCCCCCGACTTACGAGGCCCCCATTTTTTAATCCCATGTCTAGATACAATGTATTGGCGGGTATTTTTTATGGCTTCTTGGCTACGCTTCATAGCTTTTTCATCGACTACGATTTTTTGTCTAGCATCCGCAGTTCGTTACTGCGCATACTAGACTGGGGGGACATGATGACGTATAGTCTATATCCGGGTTACGAACCCGACTAAAGTCCAACATTAACTTAGCCCAGTACGAACTGGGCTAAGCCGATAGATGTTTGGGCTCACGAAGGCCCAAACCAAAGCTATTCACGGAATAGATATCGGATATCTCCTAATTATAGAGATAATCATTCCCCAACCGATTTAGGCGGGATACGCCGAAGGTTGAGGAACACGGAACCAACAAGGATTCCGTGCATATATAAGGGGAATCCCATTCCTCGTAAAAGGTACGATCTACAAACCCTAATTTTCCTTTAACCCTAAATCGATTACTTACTCTCACGCCGGAGGATAATCGTGGGAGACAATCCCACGGTAAGCCTAACGGTGTTTTCTGTCTCTTAGTGCGCAGGTCTCAAGCAACAATCATTAATTGGTACGAGAGCTGGAGCCCAAACAAGGAACGCCCAACTTTTGTATCAACAAGTGGCGCCATCCGTGGGACCATTCACTAAGAACTAAGACTAGAATGACGAAGCATGGAAATCAGCGATCGCAAACGGATCTTACCGGAAAGAAGCCGCACATCGGCTCAGCTTCCAAGCAGACTCCTGGAACAACCAGTACTGCTAAAAACAAGAGATTAGGCCAGGACTTGGTCTTCCCTCTGGTGGAACCGCGCTCGGGAACAACTCAGGCCACTACAACCACCACCAGTGCTGTGGATCCACTGCGCACTGTTCTTACCACTCCCCTTCAATCGGTGCTAGAGACTGACCTGACAAAGGCACCAGATGCACCGGATGGAAACAAGGACACAGCGGTAGAAGCGAATACCCTCGCTCTAGAAGGGGTCGCACCGGAATTAACACCAAAGGAGTTCGTATCCCAAAATTACGAAACCTTGACCGCTCTCATGCAAGAGGAAGCTAGAAAGAGGTCGAGTCGAAGCCTAAAAACCGGACTCAGTTTTGACTCGGAATATGAAACCTCACCACCGCGCCGTCAGAAGGAGAAGCGCGGTAGAGACAGCCGCCGACCCCCTGTGTTTAACAGAATTGGGAAGAGAGTTGAGGATGATGAGACGTCCAACTCACAGCATCTTGAAGGAAGTGAGGAGGATGAACGGCGTACCAATATCCACACCAGACTTGGTAGCCGCAGAATACAGGACATACTGGGGCGACGATATTCCCCAAGTGAAAGCCCTTCGAGTACAAACTCTGAGGACAGTCGGCGCAAGCGCCGAAGGAGGGAAAATTCATTCTCTGGAAATTCCTCGGACAACGAGGATAGCGAAACTGGACACTGGAAGTCCAGAAATAGATAAAATAACCAGGAGGAGGAAGATATATCTCTCCCGTGGCGCCGTCAAAAGGTGGATGCATTCACTCGACGCATCAGTGACTTCTCAGAGAACAAAAGGAGGCGCATGCCTGCCAACGTAAAAACCTATGACGGGACAGGTGATCCTGATGATCACCTCAAAATTTTTGAGTCAGCCGCTACAATTGAAAACTGGCCACAGCCTGTATGGTGCCACATGTTCAACTCCACGCTGGTGGGAAACGCGCGGAACTGGTTCAGCAAGCTTCCACGCAGAAGCATCAATGGCTTTGAGGAATTAAGAAAGGCGTTTCGCCTAAACTTTACTCAGCGGAAGAAGTGCGCTAAAGATCCTGTCGAACTCGCCAGGGTAAAGCAGCGCCAGGGAGAATCTACAAGCGCATTCATGGAACGCTTTAAAGACGAATGCATGCAGGTTAAAGCATGCCCTGAAGTGCTAAAGATTTCTGGTTTCATGAATGGGATTAACAACCCAGAACTCATCAAGAGGTTGAACGACAAGATTCCCGAAACCTTTGATGAACTCATGAAACACTCTCGGTCCTTCGTCCAAGGAGAAGCTGCCGCAGCGGATAGCAAAAGAAACTACTCAAACTATCGGTCACAGGAACAACCTGGAAGACAATCCACCGACCGGGGTACCAACCGTAATAGGAGCTATCGCAGTTAGGGGAGTGGAAGGGATAATGACAAATAGACCCCGCTGGCCAAAACTCCAAAGGAAATACTCGCAACAGAAGGTGCGAACTTCCCAAGACCGCCACAAATGCGCACTCCAGAGGATCGGCGCACTGGGAATGGATACTGTGACTACCACGCACAGAAGGGCCACACCACTAACGAATGTGTCCAACTGCGCCAGCTCATTGACAAAATGGTTAAAGAGGGCAGATTGGACCATTTGGTCAAAAACATCAAGGAAAGAAAGGATAGACAGAAGAGTGGGAACAAGAAAGAGACACCCAAAGACAAGGCCGACACCATCTACATGATACAATCATGGCAGCGGGTCACTAGGCAGAAGGTCAGCCAGGAGTTTTCTCGAGGAAGCAAAATCTCTTTCCCCACCTTAACTGCGGACAACGCAGTGGTGGAACCACTCACCATAGAGATAAGTGCGGGGGGTCACGACATCCACCGCATGTACATTGACGGTGGAGCATCTGCAGACATTATGTATGAGCACTGCTTCAAGCGAATGCGGCCTGAAATACGCAGTCAGTTAAGCCCGGTCAGAACGGCGCTGACGGGTTTTACGGGTGAAAAGATATGGCCTATGGGCAAATACGATTACTAGTCAGTATCGGAAATAAAAAACACTCCGCGACGGCCTGGATGGAATTTATGGTGATTAAATCTCCCTCGCCATACAATGGCATTATCGGGAGACCTGGGATATCAGCTATGCTCGCAGTGCCATCAACAGCGCACGGGATGCTTAAATTCCCAGTGGAAAGTGGTATTGTTACTCTTCACAATGCCACTATACCACATAGAGAATGTAACACGATTACATGCGAAACGGCACCGATCCCAGAACAGCGCGCAACCAAAGTTCCAAAACTGAAGGTTGCAATTCACCCTGAATACCCGGAACAGGAAATATCCATCGGAGGGTCACTGTCGAACAACGGCAAAGCAGCTGTATGTACACTCTTGCAAAAGAACTTGGACATTTTTGCATGGGAGCCAAATCACATGACTGGGGTACCACGCTCAATCACAGAGCATAAACTGAGAATCCGACAAGGATACTCACCCATATGCCAGAAGAAGTGCGGCCAGGCTCTAGAGCGCGCAGGCAATCCTGGCAGAGGTGCACAAGCTAGTAGAGGCAGGAATTATGCGGGAAGTCTACTATCATGACTGGCTTTCCAACCCAGTCATGGTAAAGAAGAGCGATGGTAGCTGGCGGATGTGCGTGGACTTCACCGACCTAAACAAAGCATGTCCACAAGACTGCTACCCACTACCAGAGATAGACTGGAAAATAGAGTCTTTGTGTGGATATCCATTAAAGTGTTTTCTCGATGCATACAAAGGATATCATCAAATCCAGATGGCTAAGGAGGACGAGGAAAATACGGCCTTTCACACAAGCCAAGGCGTCTACTGCTACACAAAAATGCCCTTTGGCTTGAATAATGCATGAGCCACCTATCAGCGGTTAGTATATAATGCTTTCGAAAAACAGGTGGGCCGCAACCTAGAGGTCTATGTTGATGACCTGGTCATAAAGAGCCATACTGAAGATGAGTTAGTGTGCGATATTGAGGAAACGTTTAAAACTCTACGAGAGATCAACATGAAGCTGAATCCCAAAAAATGTACCTTCGGCGCTACTGAAGGCATGTTCTTGGGATACCTGATAGAACCTGACGGTATAAAACCATGTCCATAAAAAACTAAGGCTGTCATTGAACTTCCTTCACCGCGCACGTTGAAGGAAGTCCAATCTCTCAACGGAAAGCTGGCCGGTCTAAACAGATTCCTATCCAAGTCAACAGACAAATCATTACCCCTTTTCAAAACACTCAAAAAGTGTATAAAAAGGGTGATTTCCGGTGGACTACGGAGGCAGAAGAGGCCTTCACACAGCTGAAACAACACCTGGCAACGCTCCCCACACTTGTCGCACCCCGACCAGGGGAAGAGTTGATTATGTATTTATCCGCAACTGATGGAGCAGTCAGCGCAGTGTTACTAACAGATAGGGATTAAGTGCAAACCCCTGTCTATTTTGTAAGCAAGGCGCTCAAAAAGACGGAGATGAACTATAGCGCCATCGAAAAATTAGTTCTGGCATTGGTGTTTGCTGCTAAACGGCTACGCAGGTACTTCCAAGCGCACCCAATAGCGGTAATCACAGACCAACCGATCAAGCAAATCATCTCCAAGCCTGATGCATCAGGACGACTGCAAAAATGGAGTGTGCTGCTCGGTGAGCATAACATCACCTACAGACCACGAACTGCTGTAAAAGGGCAGATACTCGCAGATTTCATCATTGAAAAACCAGACACTGATGCCGCACCTGCATCAGGTACAAAGGAACTACCAGATCCATGGATCTTGTTCACAGATGGATCCTAGTGCGTAGATGGGTCAGGAGCAGGCCTCATCCTCACAAACCCAGAAGGAATGGAATTCACTTACGCACTGCGTTTCGAATTCACAACAACAAATAACGAGGCAGAGTATGAAGCCCTAATAGCTGGATTACACATTGCATCTCGAATGGGTGTATGCAACCTGGAAGCGAATGTAGATTCTAGGCTAGTAGCCAACCACGTGTTGGGTGAGTATGTAGCCAAGGAGGAAAACATGATCCAGTACCTCGACAAAACCAAAGCATTAATTCAAAGCTTTGACAGGTTTACCATCAAACAGGTCCCAAGAGGGGAAAACCGCAAGGCGGATGCATTAAGAAAAATCGCATCCACAAGCTTTGCACACCTATCCAAACAGGTGTTGGTGGAAACATTGAAGAGCAAATCCATTTCGGAAATGGAAGTATCCACGGTAATAGAGGAAGACGGACCTATGTGGATGACACCGATAGTAGAATTCATAAGCAAGGGAGTATTACCCGAGGAGTAGAAGGAAGCCCGAAGGATACGGCGCACAGCGCAAAGGTTTGAACTTCGAGACAACATACTGTACCGACGCTCCTTCCTGCAACCATGGCTCCGCTGCGTTGGCCCCCTACAAGCAAATTATGTACTGCGAGAAATCCACGAAGGTTCATGCAGCATGCACTCGGGACCACGGTTCGTGGTGGCTCGCGCCTTAAGGTCAGGATACTACTGGCCAACCATGCACCGTGATGCGCGGGACTTAATCAGGAAGTGCAACGATTCCCAAGTTCATAGACCCGTCCCGCGCCAACCACAGCACGAGCTAACACCAATTGCAGCACCATGGCCATTCTACAAGTGGGGTATCGACATAGCAGGCCCTTTCCTTGTTGCAGCAGGGGGGTTAAAATTCCTCATCGTCGCTATCGACTACTTCACTAAGTGGATCGAAGCAAAGGCAATAGTGACAATCACTGGCAACCAGGTAAAACGCTTTGTCTGGGAAAATATTGTGTGCCGCTTCGGACTGCCTGGGGAAATCATCTCGGACAACGGGAAACAATTCTGCGACAACCCTTTCAAAGACTGGTGCGAGAAGTTGAAAATTACACAGCACTTCGCGTCAGTTAAACACCCACAAACCAATGGCTTAGTGGAACGTGCGAATCGAAGCTTAGGTGAAGGAATTAAGGCACGCCTGGACAAGCACAAAGGAAGGTGGGTGGAAGAGCTATCACATGTTTTGTGGGCACATCGCACCTCAATCAAAACCAGCACGGGAGACACTCCCTTCTCTCTAGTCTACGGGACAGAAGCTGTCATACCAGCCGAAATCGGAATACCAACTATCCGCATTACGGAAATCAATATGGCAACCAATGATGAGGAGAGACGTGTCGACTTAGACCTGCTAGAAGAACGGCGCGAACGCGCAGCTATCCGGGAAGCAGTGTTGTAAATATCACTCGGCGGTCCCTCGGCAGTCGACCACCGCCAAGCGCCATATCGGTCTTGGCGGCGATATATCAGTGATATAACGGAGACCCTAAATTATAAAGAAATTAATTTTTTTATAGGTATTTATATATTTTATATACATATTTATAAATATTTATTAGTTTTATTGTTATATTTAATATTTTTAATTATATATTTTATATAAATATTACAAATTTTACATTTTATATGCATTTAGTTATGTATTTCCCACTCTTAACCGATATTTGACCGATATTCCGATATTTGACCGATATGACCGATATAACCGATATTGACCGATATTTGACCGATATTGACCAACCGATAAATTTGACCGATAAGTGAAATATCGTATCGGTGGACCGCCGATAAGCGATATATCACTGATATATCGGCCGCCAAGACCGATATTTACAACACTGCCGGGAAGAAAAATCAAAGTTAAAGATGAAGGGATACTATGACGCTAAAGTGCGCCGTGTTTCATTCAGACCAGGTGACTTCATTTACCGCGCCAATGATGCGAGCCACGCAGAAGACACAGGTAAGCTTGGACCAAAGTGGGAAGGACCCTATGAGGTTACTGAAGCATTGGGAACAGGCGCGTACAAGCTACGAGGCTTGGATGGTCGTGAACTGCCACGCACATGGAACATCTGCAACCTCAAGAGGTGCTACCTATAAGGATGGCTACGGCCCAGCGCACAGACGCCCTGGCACTTTATGGAAATGCCCAATAAACATCTATGTATTTACTTTTTGTTTTACTTAGTATTATGTCTTATTTCAAAACTTGCAAGTATCAATAAAACGTCGCGGTTTCTAGCTAACTCCGCGACACATTTGTTATTTCCATATACTGTATGTCTTAACATTTTCTTTTTTATCTCTTGCCTACATGGCGCGCATGCACTAAAATAAACCCACGATGGTAAAAGGATAAGTTAACCTACTAAACAACTTGTTGAGTAAGAGGGTTGCAAACCCATCAACACCGGATCACGTATCCTTATTAAACACCTTGTTCTCAAGACGTTGGAATAAGTTTTGTGCGCATTCCACGACGGGTGCGCAACATCGCATATGGTGCACGTTTAACAACCTAGGAACCAAGATACTTGATTTCTTAAATGTGATATTTACAGTACGCTGCATATCATAACATACACGACTATGATAGAAAATACTTAGAACTTATTTTTACTATGATCTTCATACATGATTATGAATTTCTTATATTACTCACACTTATGTACACATTTGACTCTTAGACAATACATATGTCTTTTAGGCAAAGACAAACAGACAAGTACGTACATACAAGTGCAACAATATTCATACAAACTTAACAAAAGAAGATTTTATTAATAACTACGAGTTATTAAAGAAGGATTGATACTTTACAACGTACAAACCTACCAACTATTACACCGCTCCAGCGATGAGCTACCCACGCGGTTGGCTGCATCTTTAGCCTCACTCAGCCTCTTCAGGAGTTCGGAATCTTGGCGCGACACGGTTGCAACACTAACTGGTATCCCATCAGACCTGGGGAGGTGTGCCGCACCCACGCCGCAAAGGATAGCCTTACCCTTGATCCCTTCTTTCTTGGCAAGTCTCGTAGCATGCGCTTCTAAAACTTGCTTCAAGGGCACTTCCTTCTCTAGCAAAAAAGGATTCAAGATATCCTTGGGGCGCGCAAATACAGGCACGTGAAGTTGAGATTCATCAGGCTTAAGAAAATGGTCTGGCTGCGCAACAACCTCTCCACCAAGATGCCGAGCTAAGGTCAATCCCTCCATAATGACCTTTATTGGAAAATCCTGAACGCGCTCTAACTCAGAAATCATGGGCAGCTCTACTGACTTCATCTTTTCCATGGCAGCTACCAGCTCATCATACGCTCGTGCATCATACCCAGGTACCTTATCAATGGGTACCGTCAATAACTCTGCCCTATGAAGCTCCTCAACCGCTTCTGACTTACCCCGCGCTAAGGCGCATTGAACAACTTCCCCAAAGGCACCCACAACTTCCGGCGACTCCAGAGAACCAAGCGCGGCAAGTCGCAAACCATGCCCAATCAGCCACTGATCCGTGCTGAACTGTCAAGTTTTCTCACGCAAGCTGACCACTTGTGAATGGCCAACTGTAAGAAACTTAAAACAGCTTAAGCACAAATGCAATGAAGATCAGGGGAGTATAGGGTTTCCCCGGGTCGTTATGTCCCAGCGAGCTATGCAATGGATCACCAAACGTAAAGTGATCGAGAAATTTGAACGGAAAAGAGATTGAGATTATTATAACTACAGAAAAAGCAAACAAATACAGAGGCTTAAATGCAAATTAAAGGAAATTTAAAAAGATAAAAAATATTAAATAAACGCTATCACTATTTGCAAAATGATGTTTTTGTTTTTATGTTTTTATAAAACTTAATTAAAAACTACGTAGCGTACAATAGAAAAAGTGAAACTTACACAATATTAATCCTAAAAATATGAAAATGATATTTTTACAAACCTAATAATAAAATAAAATTTATAGAAAATGAAAATTATTTTTATAACTAATTATCTAATTATTATTAATTAAAAACTATTTCTAACTATTTAAATAATTACCTAAAATACAAGAAAATAGGAAATAAAGCTAGAAAAATAAAATTAAGACTTGGAAAAATCTAAAATAACAAATTAGAATTTTCAAAACTATTTTTGTATTTTTCTGATTATTTTTCTATTTTCTAGGAATTTTAAACTATTAAAAACTACTTAAATTATTTAAAAATACAAATTTAACTAAGAAAAATCTAGAAAAATATTTTTTTGGCTTTTTATATTTATCTTAACTTAAGAAAATTGAAAAATTATTTTTTTGAAACTTTTCTTAATTAATTGTATTTAAAGCTAATTAAAAATGCCTAAAAACCAATTAAAATCAAGAGAAATAGCAAACTGACTTGAAAAAATCTGAAAATTTCAGGAAAACTCTAAAATTATATTTGGAATCTAGGAAAAATGGAAAAACAGGTGCTTATGTGTAGGAATTTGAAACTGCTATATCAAGTGCTTAGAAATAAGCACTTGAAATAAGCAAATGAAAACCAAAGACCACCCACTGATCACAGAAGCTCAAATATGCTAAAATTACTAAAATGCAACAAGTAATAACAAGCCTTAACCTCTGATAAGCTGATTTGAACAGATTTGATGATTTTGAGCAAATGTGCTAAAACAGATTTGGGTCTGTTTTGCAGCTTGAGCACAAGCTTCAAAATAAGCTAAGAATGAAAAACAAAAGTTGGGACCTAATCTAGACCAGGTTTGCTATCTGTAATCCAAAGCTGAGACCTAGACAATCAGTTTTGAGCTTGTTGCAAGACCCTTAAATGGCCTGTGCACACTCAGTTAGTACTGAGTGTATGCACATGGCATATAAGGCCATATTGATAAGCAGTTTTGAAGCCTTTAAGAAATTCACAAAATTATACAAAAATGCTAATAAGAAATTAGACCAACATGAGATTTTAAAACATCAAGTTTCACTAAATTTTGTCCAGAAATGAATCCAAGAAAATTCCTCTCAGTTGGTTCAAAACAAGCTTTTCAGGTTTTTGACTTTTGAAGTGAAAATGAAATGTTGACTTTCATGAGTTTTGAATCCAATGTAAGGACTGATCTAGGTGTTATATGATGAAATGACACTAAAGCAACCTATATCTATGTATTTTAAACACAAATCAAGACTTTGATTCTCAAAAACTCCAACAGTTAGCAGTTTAAGACAAATTGAGATGCATATTGACTTTTGAGAGTGTGCAGGCTCAAGATTATGACAAATATGAGTTAGTATGTGCTAAACAAACATAAGCCAACAAGTTCTAACCACTGCATAAACCTTTAAGACAGCTATATCAGCAATTCCAAACACACCTTTAATTGACTGTTTTGCAAATTTAATGAGACAAACACTGACCAAACTTGTATCAATGATCAAGCTAAGTCTATATATCCTAAATACAGCTTAATAAACAGATTAGAACCAGTTTTAACTACAAATGAAGATAATGCAAAGAAAACCTTGGAAATCACTTACAAACAGTCCTTAGCCACTATGGCTTGAAACAACACCCAATGAACACTAGCCTAATTATATCAACCCATTGGACTATAAATCAACCCAATTCCAGCTCTGCTACACCCATTATCCATTCTCAATACCAAATGTGCTTAGTTTGACTTTCTTTGACCAAGAACCAAAATTACTTGAACCTTGAATGTAACCTTGTAAAATGTTGTAATGAGCTTATATAAGCTTGTTGAAGCTTAAAGTTAAGCTACTAAAAGCATTGATATATGATTTTGAAAATGAAAATTGCAACAGTAAGCTTAACAATGTGAAATGGTAAAATGACTTAAATTGGTACTTGAAATTGGTTTATATTGATCAAATAACTTAACATGAGTACATTACAACAAAGGATTACAGATTTTTAACTTAACTAAAAACTTTATATTAAAAACGACATTCATGAAAATTTAAAAACTAGTAGACTCCTCTTTTCTTCTTCTCTTGCTTCCTTTTTATACCCAAACTCTTTCTCTCTCTATTCTGAGCAGTTCCCAGCAATTTCCCTGGCCATTGGATCATTTGAACTCATCTTGGCCGTTTGATTGATTTTGGCGCCAAAAGTGCTTATAAGCCAGTTGGGGTTGATGGTGGTGGATGGGAAGCATTAATTGCTTTTGGAGTTTGGTGGAGGTGGGGGGAACAAGGAGATGAGATTGTGAGCTGGGTGGTTGCACTGGTGGGCAGACATGGGGAGGGAAAGAAGGAAAGGGGATGGCGGGGTGTGGTTTGTTTGACCGGTTTGACTGGGATTTAATATTAAAAGGGGGAGGGTCAAATGAAGGGGGTCCAAAGGGGTTATGGCAGGGTCCATTTGGTTTGTGATAGGGTCAAAATGGGTGTAAAGGGTTTAAATCACAAGGACCTATGTTGCAATTTCTGAAATTCAAGGGACCTAGGCAGCCAATTTGCAAAGTTATTTCAAAGGACCACAAATGACAAGTTTCCATAGTACAAGGACCAAACTTGACATTTTCCAATTTTCCAAGGGCCATTTTTGCCAAATTTCAAACTTGAAGGACTAATTTTGTAATTTCTCAAAACTTTTGATATTTTTCACCAAAGGACTAATTTTGACAACTTATGATTTTAAAAGGACCTTTGGTGACTTTTCTTTTGAAATTATGTGCTCAGGGACTATTTCTGACAACTTTTGAAACTTGGGGGACTGAAACTGCCAATTATGCAAACTGAGCTCATTTTTCATCTGATTTTGAACATTTTGCATCTGAAACATATAAAATGCAATTTTGGAATATTTTCAGTATTTTGATGCATTTCTGAGCATTTTTAAACGTTTTGCAGTTCAGATTTAACCAAAAATGATGAGTATTTACACACTCATCAGCCACCTGCGTTCTGCGATTGTTGACAGAAGTTGAGGATATAACTCCTCGTCATATTCCAGGCTGAGCTTACGCAGTTTTGCCTCCTGCACTTCCAAAGCATCACGCACGGTAGCGCCAAATTTTTCCAGTTGCGAGGTTAATTCATCCTTGCCTTTTTCAAGGTATTTTAGTGCCCACATACAGGAAGCTTTGTACTCTACTGCTGTGGTACGCTCCTGCCTTATTTGGCTCAGCAACAACATTTTTTCATCAGCCAGTCTCTGGGCATACGTGCTCATAGCATCTGCTTCCATTTTGGCACTGGCCAACTTGGCCTCCAATTGAGCAATTTGTTTATTTTTCTGCACAATCTGGGAACTTTCCCCGGTGTAACTAGCCCTTAGCTGCGCAGTTAATGCTGCCTGGTGCGCTGCGACTATACTCAACTCCTTAATAAGTTCTTCCATTGGTGCTTTCGCAGGATCCGATGGTTCCGCGTCCTGGTTCCTCGGTTCAGAGGATTCGGTGCGCACATGACTTCTAGGGGGCGGCGACACCACAGTCTGTTCAAACCTACATACATGGACAGAGAATTATCAATTGCTCATATAAACTATGAGGCGCGCAAAAAAAATAATAATAATAAATAAATAAATAAATAAATATATTGATGACATTACTTACTATGGACCAGAGATATCCGCAGATGGGTGAGATGACGCAACGTTACTGGTGGATGATTCCACAGTAAGGATCACCGGGCGTTTTTTCCTTGATGAGCTCGCGCCATCATCCCCGAGCGACCTCTTGCGCTTTAACCCTGATTCTTGCTCTTCTTCTTCTTCTTCCATCGGCCGCGCTACTGCTACATGTGGTGGTTGCGCTACGGGAGAAGGCACAGTAGGGCTCGACACACTTTGTATCGGAGTAGCTTCCAACGCATTGGGACCGCTGCTCCCAGCCTCCTCAAGGTTTAGCTCCGTAACATGCCCCGCTGTGGCTGCCAGTATGGGCTCTTCTTCTTCTTTCAGGGGCCGTGTTCCTACCTTCACCTCCACAGGCTTCGCTAGGTGCACAACGGTGAAAAGATCCATCTCTGCGAAATAGAAGACAACAAATAACAACAGGTTATATAATGCGCGGAAAGGATAGAAAGCTCTTACATTAATTAGAAAAGGGGGTGCGAAAGAACGAGTACCCACCCTGACCATTGGCGCCTAAGAAGATTGGCATCTCATCCGGCATACCAAAATAATTACGGCTGATGCCCATATGCACCAAAAATTCCTCTGGATAGGAACTAATGGGGATGCGGTTAGCGTTAATCAGTTCCGCATCCTCAGCGACATATGATCCAGGCAAGGGGCACTCGTCCCTCGGCAACGTACCCCGGGTATAAAAATTATGATGCCACGGAAAGCATGTGTCGTCTACCCAAAAAAATGATTCCCTCCAATTTCTAAGCGCGTCTAGCTTCTCAGTATAACACTGAAGTTTACCAGCGCGCTTAGCAAAGGATACCCACCCATGTGCCCATGTCGTGTGATAAAAGGCGCGGAATAGGTTGATGGTTGGGTTAACCTCCAGTAGACGGCAGTTCACCTCAAAATTGGTTATTTTCGCCGCACCGATGCAGTGCAGCTGCGATAGGTGCAGATTGTAATAATTTAATACATCGCACAGAAATCGGGATAGGGGCACACGTTGATTTGCGAATTCGAAAAAACGTGTATATACCCCCACTTTCCCATTAGGGAAGTCAGCAATAGACGCCCGCGCACCCGGCACAACCGGATGCACATCAAGGGGTATAAAATAATCTGAGGTGAATTCTAGGAGATCGCTCTCGGTGAGGTCGGAAGTAAAATCAGACAACTGTTTGACCATGGTATTGTTTTTTTTAAACGCACGCGCGGCTACCTTTGCAGTAGGTGGTTTTCTGGATTGAAAATGCAAGGATTCTTAACAATGGCGGCTTGTATTTTCTTTTAACTGTGAGAAACACAGTGGAAATGCAGTGACGGGTTATATAGTATTTCTCATCCACGCGATGAGTGACACGTGGACCCCACTAACCCTAACTGTGTGGCTGAGATCGCTTGATGGGACGTTACTGCAGTTACTTTCCCCCGACTTACGAGGCCCCCATTTTTTAATCCCATGTCTAGATACAATGTATTGGTGGGTATTTTTTATGGCTTCTTGGCTACGCTTCATAGCTTTTTCATCGACTACGATTTTTTGTCTAGCATCCGCAGTTCGTTACTGCGCATACTAGACTGGGGGGACATGATGACGTATAGTCTATATCCGGGTTACGAACCCGACTAAAGTCCAACATTAACTTAGCCCAGTACGAACTGGGCTAAGCCGATAGATGTTTAGGCTCACGAAGGCCCAAACCAAAGCTATTCACGGAATAGATATCGGATATCTCCTAATTATAGAGATAATCATTCCCCAACCGATTTAGGCGGGATACGCCGAAGGTTAAGGAACACGGAACCAACAAGGATCCCGTGCATATATAAGGGGAATCCCATTCCTCGTAAAAGGTACGATCTACAAACCCTAATTTTCCTTTAACCCTAAATCGATTACTTACTCTCACGCCGGAGGATAATCGTGGGAGACAATCCCACGGTAAGCCTAACGGTGTTTTCTGTCTCTTAGTGCGCAGGTCTCAAGCAACAATCATTAATTGGTACGAGAGCTGGAGCCCAAACAAGGAACCCTCAACTTTTGTATCAACAATGTCGATGCAGTGGGTAGCCATCGGTGAACACATATACGGAGAGTGATACTGGTAACACAAACTAAACACGAACCAACATGTAAACAATAATGTTAGAACATGTATGAGACCCCTAGTTCAACCGCACATTACTGGTGGGTTAATATATGGTTGTCACTCGTGGGCTATGTATCTGAACGTCGTCGTGGTTACTGGTTGTCACTCGTGATCTATGAATTTTTTGCATCTAATATAATTTTAAAACTTTTGGTCTTTTAGTTAAAAGTGAAGTTGAAAAAGACAAATTTGAAGAACAAATTTGAAAAAGACTAGTGTGATAGCTATATATTCTAACAAAATTGGATTCAATTAACAAATTTGAAGAGCAAAACATATAAACTAAAAATGATCACAATGGAGCCGCACTTTTAGGTACATGCATAATGTATTGAGCCCCTGTGGTTTATTTTCACATGCAACGCATATGAAGATTGAGATAATTTATAGATAAATATGCAAATTTTAATCACAGCTAGCTAATATTCAACTCACCTTTGCTATCTTCCCACATGTGTCTATAGATATTTCATAATGTTCTAACCTTATGGCCTAGTGGTATTATACGTGTTTGGCTAGTGACTCCAAATTATTTTTTGGCCAGTGACTCCAAATCAAATAAGGATAATGAGTGACTATTTTTGCATTTGAATAAAAATAGTGAGATGTTGCCTACATTACATAGATTGGACCTTTAGACGAACAATAAAAGATTCTGTATACAGATATGGGCTGCTTTTTAATTTAAGATAGCGACAAAAAAAGACACAATTTGGCTCAACAAACAAAGACTTGAGTACAAGCTAAGAGTGGAAGGTGTCATAACAAGGCTTAACTTCGTCGTCGCGTCACCTCAGAGCTACATCAGCATCCCATTTTCTCACAACTAACCACAACAAACCCCTCCTCACTCATAACAAACCTCAACCTCTTCATTTGGACCCCACCACTACTACTTTATTTTTTTTATTCAATTTTTATTTCCAAGTAAACTAAATAAATTCATTTCATTCAAATTAAAAATACAATACATAAAAAAACAACACTTAGTAATAAAAACGATACGAAAAAAAAACGACACGGGTAAAAAAAAATACAACACACGGGTAAAAAAAACGACACGGGTAAAAAAAATACAATACTACTCATCGATGATTTGATGATATTTCTTGACTAGACGTTCCTGCCTCTTGCGGATGATTTCTGCTTTCACCGGGTCAGGATTGGTAGTCGGATCTATCATGAGAAAATCCATCTCGATCTTCTCTTGCCACGTTTTTTCCTTCTCCCGCCTCGCCTCGTAACAAGCCCTTTGAGCATCGGCTTTTTGAGCATATATTTCGGATATATGTCCCGAAAAACTACTCGTTTGACTTCCACCGGAGCTTGCAGCGCTTGACGTTGAAGTCGAATTCTGTTTCTTTCCGGCTCGTTTGCATCCATCTCTTTCAGGCCGAGGTCGTTTGTCCGGCCCGAATATATCCTCGAGACATGTAATGTCAATAGGATCTTCGGCATCCCACTTGGGATAATTTTTCAAAACAGCCCAACATTTTTCATACAAAAACTCCCTTCCACCAAAACGCTGCGTAAAGTTAACTTTGGCATTCTCGACATGGTCTTGCTCATTTTCACCACTTCGACGCTGAAGATGTTTGAAAAAAGCGTTGAACTTCTGGCAATCACCGTTAATCCTCGACCATTTACCAGTTATCATGTTCTTGCCACGCTGGTTATCGGTTGTCTTAGAATTGAACATGTCGAGAATGTCGTTCCAAAAGTGCTCCTCCGGACGGTCATTGCCCATATCTTTATCTTGGGAAATTTCTATCCAACACTGCGCAAGTAACATTTCTTCAGACTTGGTCCACTTCCTCCTGTCCGCTTGTGCTATGACTTCAACATCTTCGTCATCGTCCCTGTCCAAATCTACATCAGTTTTTTTTGCCTTCGACTTTTTGCCCCTGCCTTTTGCCGGTTCACGTGCTTTTGGAACTTTGAATTGTGAACCGGTCGGTTGTGATTCCATTTGGGGCAATTGTGGAGACTGTGACGGGTTAAAAAACTGTGGAGATTGTGACGGCTTAAAAAACTGTGGAGATTGTGACGGGTTAAAAAACTGCGGTGATGGAAATCGGTTGGGGTAATTTGCGAAACCTTGTTGAAACTGATGTTGTTGGTTAAGAAAGATTTCTTGTGGAGACGGGTTGGAATTGGTCGAAGAAGGGGTAGACGGGTTTGAAGAACCCCCGTATTGTTGTGCGTTTGAGTTAAGTAGATTTGTGAAGTATCCTCCGTCATGTGGGTTTTGAGACATTGTGTAAAATGATATTGTTGGTTAAGAAAGATTTGTTATGTATTTTGGGTTTGAAGATGTGTAAAATGATGAAGATGAAGATAGTTTATATAGGAGTGGTGGGTTTTAAAAAAAAAAAAAAAAAAGCTAACGTTTAAAAAAAAAAGAAGTTTACGTTAAAGAATTTAAGTTTACGTTATAACGTAAACTTTGCTTTTGCTGCTTTTGTGTCAGAAAGAATGCTCGTCGTCCCCACGATTTGCTTGTTCACGGCGAGCCACAACGAGCAACGCCGGTGTGGCGGCGGCCCACGACGAGGCACAACAACGACCACACCGTCTGCTCTAAGGAATACATAGTGTTAAGTTTTTTAAGTGCTAAACTTTTCCGCGTCTTAATTTTTTTTTCTGACACAAATTTGGAAACCTTAAAACTTGCATCAGCGTACATAATCATAGGGGAGATGATTTGTACACACAAGTTAGTGATTGCCACACTTTAATGTACAAAATGTTAAAGCATAATATATATACAATACACAAGTGTCTAATGCATAAGTTGATGTGTCTCGCTCAAAAAATTGAGTGTGTCAATCGTTTCTCAAATCATAGTAGGATGGACTATATTGCCCATGATTCTTTTCTTAGCTGAATACATAAGTTCCTTTTCGTTACGTTATGTTTGATACAAGAAAATGATTTGACGCAGGACGCGAAAGAGAATTGTGTAACCCTAATTCAAGGGTTGATAAACGAGGGTAAAACCTCTGGGGAGTAAAATCCTAAAAAAGATAAAATTGTTAAAGACAGTTTTGTTAATAACCAAATAATGGTAAAGAATGAAAACAAGCTCTATATTTATAAGTATTGAAGGCTTGAAGAAAAAGAAACCTGGTAAAATTAAAACAAAAGTCTTAAACACACCCTTACACTTTTCTAAATAACAAAATAAATAAAAAACTTGGTTTGGCCCGAAGCACCCATGAATGCGGCGCATTAGGGAGGGATGCAGATCATTTGGGCAACAAGCTACTACCCTCCTCCTTTCTTACTAAGATGCAGCGCATCAAGGGTGATGCAGTGACTTTGTTTGATCTTCTAGGTATGATCTTCCATACGCTCTATACCTCGATCGTTATCCCCATCATTCCCCCTCAATTGAAAAGACTCGTTCTTGAGTTCTCACTAACTCCAAACAATGGGCGAATGAACAATGCCTTGCAATCATTCTTCAAATCCGGTGGTCGCGTACCATTGGGTAGAATAACTATGTTCTTTCCATACCACTTAAACACATGACTAGCTCGTAAGTCCATTACATCACAAGACACCGCATCACGATAGGAATTTTCAATAGCAATTGGAATTTTGCAAACCTCATTCACCTTTACCTCGGGACCCTTCATTATCCAACCTAACTTATACGGATTAGGATGTTGTTTGGTTTGTAGTTTCAAGGCCTTCATTTGGTCTTTGGATACTAAATTCTCACAACTTTCTCAATCAATGATTAATGAGCAAACATTGTCATCAACCAAGTACTTAGTCTCAAAGATCTTGTTACGTTGTGAAGATTCTTTAACACTTGTCGAACATAAAATATGTTGCACCATCAAATTTACAATATCTCCTTCAACTTGAGCAAATTCACGGTGTGTTCTAAATCATCACCAAAATCAATTCCCTTTTCGCCTTCATGATTTCCCTTAACATATGCATTCAAATTCCTTTTAGGCACTCATT
Organism: Chrysanthemum seticuspe; assembly: GCA_019973895.1. Lineage (NCBI taxonomy): Eukaryota > Viridiplantae > Streptophyta > Magnoliopsida > Asterales > Asteraceae > Chrysanthemum > Chrysanthemum seticuspe. The sequence goes on from BPTQ01000003.1 coordinate 169,172,642, forward strand.
GAATCTATGACCCGGAAAACTACACCTAAGACACTTAGGTGCCATACTTTTACATAAGAATTGGAGTCCGTCTTCTTAGCAACAACCGTTTTACCACGCCACTAGCACTAGCCAAAACTGGTAAAGTCAAACTAGAAGATGTATAAGTTCCAACAGTTAATTGTGTCTGGTTAAATTGGTTTACCTGAGTAGAATTAAAATATGAATTATCTTCTAATGATCCTCCAAAGTTCAAAGCTTGTTTGGCTATTGACCTTTCTACCTACATGGTTAAATTTTCGGCTTAATCAAATCCAAATTGACAACAAACTTAACTCATCTTGGATTGATTGATTCAACCCATTAATATACCTAGAAGTCACTCGTGTATTCCACTACGGTTCGTGTATTCCACCACGCCTTGCTTGCAACCTCAAGAAGTCACTCGTGTATTCCACCACGTTTCATTTCCCTTGAACAAAAATATGTTATTGTTGATATGAAATTTGTTCAATATCCAGGTCTTGTGATCATTTGCCATGTGTTAATCGAACATGTTCCTTGTCTCATACAGCTGTATTGCTCGTCTTGCCACCAAGATCCATCTCCTTCACGTAACTTGTAAGCTACAACTTAACTTGTACCTCTTCAGGAACATCCATGATTTCAAAGAGCTTATCAACCTAATGCAATCAATCCAACATAGCTTCAACGCCAAGATTCCCAAGAAAATTATGGAACTAACCAATGATGATGCCATTATCGATCTCCATAGCCATGTTGACCATCATTCATCCTATTCATAACCCCAGGACCATTAAACTGTTCTCTAGGTCTTTCAGCAAGAACTCCATAACCTCCTTCTTCATCTGAAGATCCTTTGGAATCAACAATTCCCATTTTTGAACAAGAGATTGGTCACATTCATGATTATTAAAGAATCCATCGTGATTATGTCGGAGTCTACGATTACCGTGATGTATACCCTGGCAATTTGAGTGATTACCATAACCTACGATCGCGGATCATAATTCATCAAGAGCAGTGGGTATACTCGCGAATTTGGATGGCAGGCCAATGATCGCATGATCCATGTCTTCTGTCGACCGTACCCCACCAACAAAAAAGGTTTTTGGGTCTTCTACACCACTCACCATCCATGATACTAACAGGTTCTACATGCCAACTGACGAAGAATGCATAAGCAAATTTTGTAACCTAATCTAAGGGTTGATAAACGAGGGTAAAATCTTCAAGGAATAAAATGCTTGATAAGGATTTAAAACGTACACTTTTAGGGAGTTATTTAAGCCCTAAATCGACCAATTTTATATCCGTTACTACTTAATTTCGTTTTTTTTCACTTTTTAGGTCTTTTGGAAGTAAAATGCTAGAATGAAGCATATTTGGACGAAAAGGAGCAAATACATTAAGAAAATGGCAAAGTCAAGATCGAAGCCACTCAAAGCTGATCAATAGTACCCGACGGCGTCCCAACCAAAGGGCGATGTTGTCCCTCTATGAAGACTTGATCAAAACATGCGCGCGACGGCTCAGTGAAAATTCTAGTCACATAACGTGACGGCGTCACGCCTTAATAATGGAGGGCGTCACTCACAGTTTTCAACTCAAACGACCCAGATCTAGAATCAAGATGACGTCCCAACTGAAGACCGACGACGTCACAACTCTAAGCTGACGCCGTCCCATCGATGACTTGGCCCAGACGCAACCCTAATGACGGTGAGCTGACGGCGTCCCATGAAAAAGGTGACGCCGTCGCAGTTGTAAATCAATTTATAGAATTCGATTTTTATGTATTTTAATAGGTAGACTTTTGGAGAAAAAACCCTAAATCGTTTGTAGTCCGAATTGGACAGTATATTAGGGTCCCATACCCTATTTTACACATCGAGATAAGTATTTTAATCTAAAGTAACATTATGTGTATCCCGTATTCGATTGATTGTGTGTATGCTTGCTTGTTTACCATGTCTAGCTAAATTGAATCCATGTTTTATACAAGAATATACATAATCCCCATGTTAATGATTTTGTGCACAAATTGGAATCCTAGACTCAGAATTAGGAGATGTAATATAGTTAGGATACTTACAATGATGTTATCTTCAGTGATTAATGGGTGAGAAAGTGTCAACAATGAGTTAGGTATGATGTTGAAACGTTTTGGTAAAGTGGGTTGTGAGGAAGAAGATGTTTTGTAGGTAGTATTTTTGCTACTGTTGTCACCACGGACCAGACGGCACCAAAAAATTGGTTCCGTCTTTGTTGTCGTTTGGTGCCGTGGGAATAGTAGCAGAATTAAACTAATTTGTTTTGTTTTGTTTGTTCTAAGGTTTAGACTATGTTTTAACTACATGTTTGGTTCCATTAGCCCTAAACCAAGTCTAAGAAGATTAAATGGTTCTCGTTTGAGAGGCTTAGTTAGAATGTCGGCAATGTTGTCTTCGGAGGATACTTTCTCAATTGAGATGTTTCCTTTTTAAACATTGTCGCGAAGAAATTGATGGTGGATTTCAATATGCTTCGTACGAGCATGTTGGACGGGATTTTTGCTGAGATCAATAGCTCCTTTGTTGTCGCAAAATATAACGATATCGTTGAGATGAATTCCGTAATCTTTGAGAGCTTGCTTCATCCAAAGAGCTTGTTGACATGCTTTTCCGGCTGAGACGTATTCGGCTTCAGTAGTTGAGATAGCTAGATCCGTTTGTTTCTTTGCAAACCATGAGGTGAGACAATGTCCGACGAAAGTGCAAATACCACTTGTACTTTTTCTATCGACATAGTCACCAGCATGGTCCGAGTCAGCATACACTATAGTTTCTACACCCGTTCCTTTGGGATACCATAATCATAAACATGTCGTTCCCTTAATGTATCTAAAAATCCTTTTCAAGGCTTCTAAGTGTGATACTTTGGGATTTTCTTGAAAGCGAGCGCATAGACAAACACTAAACATAATTTCGGGTCTACTAGCCGTGAGATAGAGTAGGCTACCAATCATTCCTCTATATTTAGTGTTATCTACCGATTCACCTTCCTCATCCTTGGTAAGTTTGGTGTCCGAAGACATGGGTGTCTTAGTTGGTTTTGAGTCTTCAAGACCAAATTTCTTAAGCATATCTTTTATGTATTTAGATTGGTTAAAGAATATGCCATCTTCTAGTTGTTTAATTTGAAGTCCTAGAAAGAAGTTTAACTCACCCATCATACTCATCTCAAACTCATCGTGCATGATTTTAGAGAAATCATCACATAGCTCTTGACAAGTTGATCCGAATATGATGTCATCAACGTATATTTGAACAATGATAATGTGTGATTCCTTTTTCTTGGTAAAAAGAGTATTATCTACTAATCCCATGGTGTATTTGTTCTCAACAAGAAAAGTCTTAAGTCTATCGTACCAAGCTTTTGGTGCTTGCTTAAGACCGTATAATGCCTTCTTGAGTTTGAAGACATGATGTGGTTTCTCAAAGTCGGTAAAACCGGGAGGTTGAGCAACATATACTTCTTCGTTAATAAACCCATTAAGAAATGCACTCTTAACATCCATTTGAAATAATTTAAAGTCATAAGCACATGCATATTCAAGTAAGATTCTAATAGACTCGAGCCTAGCTACCGGTGCATAAGTTTCATCATAATCAATCCCCTCTTGTTGATTATAACCTTGTGTGACAATCCTAGCTTTGTTTCTAGACACTACACCATTTTCATCCATTTTATTTCGAAAAACCCATTTCGTTCCAATTATAGTTTGATCTTTAGGTTTTGGAACTAACTTCCAAACATCATTTCTAACGAATTGGTTTAACTCTTCTTGCATAGCAATTACTCAAGATTCATCTTTTATTGCTTCATTTATGTTTTCCGGTTCAATGGTAGATACAAAGCAAAAATGATTACTTTGATTTTGGGCTTGTGATCTTAACGTTCTTTGATTTAGTTGTCCTGTGACCTTTTCTAAAGGATGACTTTTGGATTCTTTGATGTTTATAATTTCATTATTTAATGGTTCATCTTCCTTGTCATTTTCAATTATTTCTTGACTTTCTACAAGTTGACTTTCAACTAAGTCATCATCTACCAAAGGTGATATCTTAGAGGGAGGTGGACTTTCGTCGAATGTTATGTTCAACGATTCCTCGACTCTCATTGTTTCTTTGTTTAAAACAATGTAAGCTTTACTAGTTTGTGAGTAACCAAGAAATACACCTTCATAAGACTTTTGGTCAAACTTGGTGAGATATTCTTTAGTATTAAGAATGAAACATTTACATCCAAACACTCTAAAATATCCTAAAGTTGGCTTTTTACATTTATATAGTTCATATGGTGTTTTGTTTAAGAAATGACGTATTAAGACTCTATTTAAAATATATGTAGAAGTGTCAACGGCGTTACACCAAAACTTTTGAGGAATGTTTTGTTCATTAAGCATTGTTCTATTCATTTCTTGAATGGTTCTATTTTTATGTTCTACAACTCCATTTGATTGAGGTGTTCGAGGAGCCGAGAAGTTGTGTGTTATACCATTTGTATCACAAAAGTTTCCAAATTGTGTTTCGTTGTTAAATTCACGACCATGATCCGTTCGGATCGACACAATGTTAACACCTAGTTGATTTTGAATTTTCTTTCTAAGAATTTCAAATTTATCAAAAGCTTCATTTTTAGTTTTCAAAAACAACGTCCAATTAAACCTTGAGTAATCATCTACTATGACCAAAGTGTATAAGTTGCCTCCATAGCTTCTTATAGCGGATGGACCAAACAAGTCCATATGCAAAAGTTCTAGACACTTAGATGTGGACACCATGTTTTTAGCCTTATGACTACTATGGGTTTGTTTGCCAATTTTGCAAGCGTCACAAAAATGTTGGTCATATTTAAGTTTTGGTAAATTCCTAACTAGCTCTTTCGAAGATAGGTTTTGGATAAGTCTCATATTAGCGTGACCTAAGCGTCTATGCCAAAGAGTTGAGCTATCATCTAATGTTGTTAGACAAAGTTTGTCATTAGATGTTTTATCTATTTTCATGACGTATATGTTATTTTTCATAACTCCTTTAGCTATGGTGATACCATCTTTTAGTATTTTACTACCATTTTCTTCAAATAGTACTTTATACTTTTTATCACATAATTGGCTAATACTAAGTAGATTAAATCCTAACCTATCGACATGAGCAACATTTTCAATAATTAGGGAGTTATGAGCGATCGTACCTTTGGCAATGATTTTGCTTTTGAGATTGCTACCAAAAGTGACATTACCTCCATCATAATGTTGGTATGTTGAGAAGAGGCTTTTGTTGCCCATCATATGTCATGAGCATCCACTATCTTTTATCCACTCATCAGGTTCAAATCCAACTTTCAAGCATACCTCGTTTGATTCATGTGTCATTAGAGCGATCTCATCCTTGCTTGATTCTTCATCATCCTCACTATCACTCCAAGCACCACTTACAAAAGCTCGTTGAGTTTTGCTTTTAAGTGGCTTGGGACAATCTCCTATTAGATGACTTGCATCACCGCATCTAAAACACTTTCTTTCACCTTTACCCTTTTTGTAATCCCGATCTTTTCGGAATGGCTTCTTCTCTTCTCGAGGTTGTCTTACAAACTTTCCTCTTCTTCTAAAGAACTTTTTGAAATCTCTAACGGCCATGGCATAATCCTCATCTTCACTACCGGAGCAAGATTCGTCATCATCACTTGATTTCGTTCTTGCTTTTAGAGCAACGGATTTGATTTTCTCTCTTTTTTCTTTGATGATTTCCGAATCTTTCTCCATCACTATTTCGTGTACTTTGAGGTTTCCGATTAGCTCGTCTAGTGACATTTTTTAGAGATCTTTTGATTCCTCAATAGCCGTCACTTTAGCTCTCCACTTCGGATGAAGTGCTCTAAAAATTTGCTGACAAAGTTCTTACTACGAAAAGATTCATCAAGTGCTTTAAGAGATGTAATAATAGTATTAAAGCGAGCAAAGCCACAATCAATGGTTTCATCTTCAGGGATAACAAAATGTTCATATTGTTGAACAAGAAGATCAATTTTGTTATCCTTAACTTGTGAATTTCCTTGATGTGTAATAATCAAATATTTCCAAATGTCTTTAGCGGTTTCACACATAAAAATTCTTTCATATTCTTTTCTAGGCAAAGCATTATAAAGCATCATTTTAGCTTCATTATTTTTAGCTATTAATTTTTTTGATCATCAGCAGAAATATCTTTTGTTGTAGAACTAAAGTCTCCTTTAACTATAACAAACCAAAGATCTATATCTTTTGATTTTACATATGTTTCAAAATGGTTTTTCCAATAAATAAATCCATTGGTTTCAAAGAGTGGTGGTCTTTGCATAGATTGCCCTTCTTTAAAGTTTTCGAAATCCATGGATCGTTTCAAGTTTATAAAATACAATATATTTTAGAAATTCTTGAGCAACGAGGCTCTGGTACCAATTGTGGAAAACTAGAAGGGGGGTTGAATAGTTTACCGATTAAAACTTTGTTTTGAAACTTATTGAAAGATCAATTGATATTGATCTTGGATATGTTAGTGAATGATAATCAATATGCAAACAATATATAAAGAGTAGATAAGGAAATAAAAAATCAAACCACAACAAGTTGTTTATAGTGGTTTGGTCTACAAGGACTCTTTTTCCTTGCCCTACTCCACTCATCGAGTCTCACACTCAAGAGTTTAACTTCACTAGTCAACAAGCTCCTTTCACCGGCGGAGAAACCTTTACACTTCGCTTACACACTATTTCCGACACTAAGCTAGATGTCAAGTTCTTTTCAAGGAATAAAATACTAACCACTCACACTCACAAGATTATGATGGTTTGGTACAAAAATGATGTATGAATCAACACAAGATCATACAACAACAAACAAACAAGACTTTCAACAACTTGTTGAAGCTTGAATATGCCTTGATCTTCTTTGCTACAAAAGAGATCATTAATATGATATGAAACTGAGTTTGAAATGTTAGAGAGAAGGAATGTATGTGAATATGATAGAAAGGGATGAAAAACAACTTGGTTTGGCTTTGCTATTTATAGCCAAAATACTCAGCAGGCACCACGGACCACGGATCCCTCAAAAGGGTTCCGTCCGTGTTAATTTTTTGTGCCGTCGGGGTCTGACAGCAAGATTACCAAAATCTTACCAAAGTCAACCATATCTATCCAAGATTGTGTAAGATATGTAGAGTCTAAATCTACATAAAGTATCTAGTTAAATCTTCTAAGGATTTCAATGATGCACTACATGATGTCATGTGTTTGTTTTCTATTTTTAGAAATATGTTAAAATGTAAATACATATGTAATGTTTTGTTTTAAGAAACCAAAACATTCTTGATCTAAAAATATTAACATACATTATGGTTTAGAGTCATATCAAAATATGATTAATCAAAATGTAAATGCTTGAGTGATGAAGATATTATTTGAAAAGCTTGTTTTAATATCTATTAAACTTGACAAGCTTTAAGCTTTATAAAAATTAAATTTCCTTTCTTCGTTAATAAAACTTAGGTAAAGATCATAAAATATAAATAACGTTTAATGACGATATTTGTATTAACAGAAGTGTATGATTGAACCTTTCAATATCTTGCAGTCTCTTCTTCAACATCTCTTTACAATCCTTTGAAATCTGCTTAATGCATCTTCCAAATCTTGTATCACTTTCTCTCTTAACTTGCCTTTGTATGAATTCCCTTTGAAATCTGTTGTTCATGAATCTCCCAGGCTTTTGGCTCTGATGCCCCATTTTATAAGTGACAACAGATCTCCCATAGTGGTTAGTCCATTTATTTTCTAACTGTGTATTAGTATTCACCATTGTAGTGCAGTAAGTTTGATTTGAGATAAGTGTAGGGATTGTGCAGGATGTTTCTATGCAGTGTATAAGAAATATGGAGGGAAGAATAACAACAAAATAACTGTAATTTGATATTTATTAACTGTTAATTACAAGGCCTATTTATAGTAAATGAAAAGGTATGACAGATAGGGATGTGTTGGTTCATTTGAACCAACAGTCACAACCCTTAATATGTAACTGTCATAACTGATTTTTCAACCATAATAACTGTCTAATTCGACCAGCTATAATACCTATCTAAAGTTTGCATGGCTTGTAGCCTAAACTAAGGTTCTGTGCAGCCACATGATTATGTATAAGATCATGGCTGCATAAATAAATAAGTACATATAGTAAGTAAATTGTCTGATATGAAATATGAAATAAGAAGAGCATTTGATCTTATAAAATCCAACAATGTAAAGTAAAACCAGTGTGGTGTTGCGGATATATAAGGCTACCCGTAATAAGAGAGCACCACAACCAACTTCACTACCGTTACATCAACGTAACATCAGCTTTCTCTCTTTACAACAAACTTCATCAACAACTTAATGTAATAAGACAACCAAGCTCACCACCCAAATATACCCCACTTATACACAATAAATATACCTCACACAAACAAATTAAACAACTCACTTTGGCCCACACAAGACTCCTCCACGACTCGGTATTGGGGACGACCGAGTCTTCGTTTTTTGGTCTTGCACGCGTGCTAGTTGGGTTAGTGTAACAAGGAGGATGCGTCCTCCTTGTGTCTTTGACGCGTCTTCGCAGGCTTATTACAGGTGGTCTAACTTGTTCAGGTAAATCTTCTTATGATAACTTTAAATATTTCTTAGCAACAAGTACATACAGGTGGTGCCGCCGCCTGGGTAAAAGAGTCGTGATTCGCTCTTAGAGAGCCAAAATTCAGGATTTATGCACATGATCATACTATCACTTAGTGAGAGTGCAATTGGTACAGTGGGAAGTGTGTGGACTTCTAAGTAATGTTTGGACTTTGGACAACATTGAATCAATTTCAGTACTTCTCAACTCAGGCACCACTTTCTTTGTTTCATGCGAATAGTGTGATCATGCATGACTAGGCTAATAGTGTTACCATGAGTTATCCCTGAGCACCATGATCTGCATCTTTGGTGACATGTTCGAGTCTATGTACAGAGAATTATGCGACTCTATTTATTTATGAGAAAACACACACACGTATATTATACAAAATAGAGGTGAAAGAAACTGTGATTTCTTGTCAATTTGGTCTGCTATATATGCTATTGCATTTCGTTGCAATAATTGCTTGCTGACACCAGAACTAAAATTAGTGTGGAGGAACATTAAAAAAAAAATTAAAATAAATATAACCATTAACCCTAGCTAGACCTTAGTTATTAACAAATAAAAACCTTATAACATGTTCCATTCAAACCGCCAGGGCTTTGGCCCCTGCATGCATCTTCCTCCGGATAACTGTTATGTGGTGCTCCGGGCCTTCTCGCCTATCACAGATACACTATGCTTCGGGTCATGCTCCCAAGATTCAAATCGGGAAAATTCATTCAGGTAGATATATAGTCAAACAATTCTAAACTTATTAGTAAGTCCTAGTTAAAAGAGTTCTTGCATGCAAGTCTTGCATACACACAAAACTGGACCTACAATCAAGTCTTGCATACAAACAAAACTGGCCCTATATGACACAGAGTCACAGATAGTATTATTTATATATGTAAAAAAAAAAAAAAAAAAAAAAAAAAAAACAAAACAAAACAAAAAAAAAACAATTGTCTAGGGGTGACGCAAGTTTGAAGCATCACTACTTGCATCAGCATTTTTTCAACATGCAAAATTGCAAATGACTCTCACCATGCCCTAAGATTACATTAAAACTTGGGTTCTTAAAAAAAACAAGGGTGCATAATTTATAAGGTCAGATGCCAGTACAAAGAGGAATCCTGTTGAAATACGAATTTACTTTAGTTTTCAGATGTAAATTTACATCTGAATATCTGAAGTGTAAATTTACGACAAGGAGTTGTGGTTGTGCTCCTGGACTTATTCTTTCAAGCATCATCTTGTCTAGGAGCGCAAAATTCCCCAGTAAACTCAAAATAATACATGTTCCCTGGAGTACATCGAAAAGGATCTGCTCAGAATCTGATAGTAGGAACAATTAGGTCACCCTCTACAGGCACTTATATTCAACACCATAATCTTGAGTATTGAGACTAGGTTGTTGAGCATCTTCAACAACGTCAGGATACTCACGAGTTCGGATACTAATTGACAGGATATATAAAAACACGCTATTATTCCAACCGGTACCAAACATACAAGGAAATTCCAATGTAGAGGACAAGTATAATTTTTGCAGGTTTTGACAACACATTAAATTCAAAAATTGGACAAGATTAACAGAACAGCTAGCTAGGATATTGAGTGATTAAAGATCAAACTTGATATCGTGCGATTTAAAATAAAACTATAGCAACAATTAGATAAAACTAAATTTCATAAAAGTTTGAGATAACGAAATAATTTTGAGGCCCGGATGAAGGATTTTAGCCGAGAATTATGTAGTAAGTTTTACATGGATATGTGGCGGTTACATTAACTGCTGCTCGGTTTGCAAGTTATGGTGGACAATGGCTGGTGCCAAAAGGCACCCGGGGTCATGGTGTTCCCGCCAATATACACCTTTTGTGGAATGGTGCATGTCTGTTTATGCTTTCTTTGTTTTATGAAAAGGTCTTGTTAATCTTCTACGGTTCCACATCACATACCCTTTCAGTATATATATATTTAGGGTTAATAACCTTTTAAAGCATTATACTTGTCAAGAATGACAGTTCTGCTTAGCGAACTAAAAAAATAACTCTTTTAGACATTAAAGTTGAAATTTTTGTCTTTCTTTAAGTATTATGACCATATTATGACCATTTTACCTTTTCTAAATTTTTTTCGAAATACCCTTTTTTTCGAAATTTTTTTTCCAAATTTTTTTTTTTAAAATTTTTTTTTCGAAATACTTTTTTTTTGAAATTTGTTAAATTTTTTTTCGAATTTCTTTTTTTTTTAAATATTTTTCGAATGGTAAAATGGTCATAATATGGTCATAATACTTAAAGAAATACAAAAATGTCAACTTTAATGTCTAAAAGAGTTATTTTTTTAGCTCGCTAAGCAGAACTGACATTCTTGACAAGTATAGTGTTTTAAAAGGTTATTGATTTATATTTGTTTTACTTAATGCACTTCCTCAAATTTTCCATTTTATCAGAAGTTAAATAAAAAGGATTGTATAGAAAAAGATGTAGGATGTTGTCGACAAGTTCTACAAGTAACTAGGGTTTATAATTTTTCCTGACATGCACATGGTTAAAAAATTACAAGTTATATCAGTTTACATGACGCGTGTAAGGGCTTCCTCTACTGCTAACAGTACATATATTGCTTAACAAAAATACTTATTTCTTCACTTTTATACTAGCTAGCTTTGATAGAAAAACTCCATGCAGAAAGGTGATGATGGTCAACCAACATGAGCCCGTCCCAACTTCACAAGGTATATCAGAACATTGTTCGCGGTTACCTGATACTTCAGTAGCTCATAGCAATGATGTTACAAACTTTGAGGATATCGTCAAGGTTTTATCGCAGGTAGAGCTTCCTTCTCCATCGCCAGTCCTAGCAACATGTTGTACTTCAACCAGAGAAGATACGTTGATTACTTTCCATGAGGGTCAATCGAGTGGCACAAAGAAAGATGACGAGACTAAAGTAAGATATGGTTCAAATAACTATGAAACTTATGGTTTTTTGTAAAGTGTGCGTCTTTGAAATAAGGAATTAATGTTGGTTTCTTGTAGAAAAATTTCGGGAACTTTTGTGTAAGTTAACTCATTACTAATACTTTCTGTTCTTTCAATAGGTAAATGCTGAACAACAAGAAACTGAACTAAAAGATAAGCATGATAATCTCCAAGAGCCTCATGAAACACAATTTTTTGCTTCCCGGACGCATAATACAGAGCGGGTTAGACACGAAACAAATTAAAATCACTCCAAGTAATTATCATATTGACTGTTTTGCAAGATGCATACTTTTGTTTTATAGGTACAGTTTTAGCGATCTCCTTCACAAAAGTTGTAAACAAGAGTACTAGCTTGTATATAAACTGACGCTAAATGTTCTTTTAAGCATCCATCTTATTACAACATAGAGCTTTATATATATTTTCTGCAGAGGCGAAGGAGCCAAATACACGAAAAAATACGAGCTCTCAAGGAACTTGTCCCCAACTGCAACAAGGTTATTTTAGTTTTTATGGCTGGTTGTATCATTCATCTTTTTCACATTATACTATTTCTTTTACTTAACATAAAGCCAATTCACAGAGAGACCAAGCGTCAATTCTAGATGATACCATTGCGTATATCAAATCATTGCAAATGCAATTGCAGGTACTTCTATTCTTATCAGATATCTCTCGTTTTATACATATTATCTAAAGTTGGGACCTGTGTTAAATCAGATGATGCAATGCATGGGAGCTGGTGGTATGCCACACATTCCTTACATCACTATGAGACCAATGTATGGAATGGGATACATGAGTAACGAACACTATGGCTACTATTTTACTTCGAGTTTTCCTATATTTCCACCTTTTGCTAGCGGATCTGGTCCTTCAGTACCAACAGTGGAGAATTTCGTAGGATCGCCAAGTTTGCTTCAAATTCCTCATCAAGAGTTTCTATCACAGACAATTGAACCTGCTTGTTCTGGTACATTATCTTCTGACACCATTATTCCAACAACAGGCGACCAACATCGATCTGGGATATCTTCTCAGTATTCATATCATATGCCTGTGACGAACCAAGTATGGCATTGCTTGTTCATGTTCTTTTTGCAACTCACACCCATATGCTATAATCTTGCGGGACTTATTGTTACCATTCAATTTCATATCAGATTTGTGTCATAGCTTGATTTTATATGGTCTTTTATTATGTCCAGATCTATGAAGTCCAAGGTTAATCATTATACCTCTCATTCATATGAAACAAGTGTCATTGTATTTTAGTTTTAGTGACACTTCATTAGCAAGTTTTACTTTTTACTCAAACTACATCATAAATGTGGTTAATAGCTATAATGTTTTGTGTTTTCTGTCAGTTTGAAAAATGAAAAATTTGTAACAAATTGCTAGAAATCTATTCGTATATTCTGTTATCTCAAAAATCAAAATAGGTCTTTTACCAACGACACCTTTGCATAAACTTTTAATGACTGGAATTATCAGCTCTTCAGCGTGAATGTCAAAATAATTATTTCTTATATAGGAGACACATCAAGCTTCGAGTCCAAGAGTGAGAGAAATCCCACCAAAATCGTAAAATGATGTGATCAACAAAATGCATAATAGTGACGCCAATGATGATCAGCAAACCCGAAGCATTTAAGAAATATAGATATCTTCTCCCTCTCCGGACAGTTCTCTAATCTGGCTAATATATGGTCATGGAACCCACCCAAGTGTTTGGTAAATTTATCTAGAAAAATACGCTAGTAGTCTGCTTGTAAGTGGCTTTAGGGCTTATGGTAAGCAATTAAGTCTGTTGAGATTAACTGTAAGTATCCATCTGACGTCATGGGTAGGCGTTTAATTGTTTGATCAAGTCTTTTATAATTGTTTGATCAAGTCTTTTATAATTGTTTGATCAAGTCTTTTATAATAAATCATTGCCATGTTTATGCTCTAGCTAGATTGATATAAGCTTTAGATGGATCACCAAAATCTAGAAATTATGTTAATGTAGCTTTTTCCATATGCTGAAGCTCATTGCTTATAAGCGTAATTCGGTGGCAACAACACATGGTACATTCTTAATTCCTCTTTCGCAATATCCTCATAACGCACTAATGTTATGTCAATAACATTATGCTATCCCTGGGTCCGCAAGCTTCTTAAGTTTAAAAGGCTCCAAAAGGGAGGTGGAATTATTTTTGCACACCACTTTTTCCATACAACTAATCAGTTAATGTTAAAACATAAAGTAGGAGGTATAGCCAATTTCAGTTGCAAAAAATTGTCGAAAAGTGTCACTAAAAGAAAAGAAAGTGTCAACAGTTCAAAACACCAAAGATAAATTGTGTCACTAAAGTTTTCATGTTTTTCTCCTACACATAAAACGCTTAAATAAAAGAGTCATCCGTGGAGACCCATTTCTAGTTACACGAAAAGTGTCAATATATCCCAAAGTTGTAACCTAACAACACCTTTTTTAATGTCACAATAAATCTAAGTAGTGACACTTTCTTGTGTCACTAAACCTATGTCAAAAATGTTGCTTTCCCTGTAGGAAGTGAAATATGGCGGCAAAGCATTTTTTAAGTAAGAATACCTAACAATATATGTGCTTCCAAATAAACGGTCTGCAGCGGTGCAGCTACCTCCTAGGCTCCAACAATGAAGGCATATGATCATCAACCCATCCTAGCTAGTCAAAAGCTAATAGAAAAACACAGTATATAAACAAAGCATGTGAACTCCATCTCAGTCAAACAATTTTTCTGTTGTCAGCATTGGATTTGGCCTTTATCCACCCGGCACCGTTGGTACTCAAGATAAAGATTCTCTCAATCAAGTTTTTGTAGTTATGTCAATGGGTATATGCTAGCAAGATCTGAGATGCCCATTGTTTATTAATCATTGCCAAGTGTAGTTTCTTATCTATGAAGTATATCACTGCATATTTCCTAGAAGCATATTTGTCCATAAAACGGATATTCTTACTTTTCCACTTTTTCGCTCAAAATTTGTAAAAAAAATTATATTTCAGAGGTTATAATTGAGTTGGACATGTATGACAGGATTAGAATATATATTGGTACATTGGTACATCTTAGATTGCAGATTTCTTATTAATCTGTCGGCAACAATCTCTGTTGGTATCCGTCGTTTATAATTCTGTTGGTAATTACCCACGGAGTTAGTCGGTGTTGCTCTTTTTTTTAAGTACTGAACAACAGTTTTTTTTTCTATTTTGTTCTGGATAGAAATACATTTAACTATATATCAGCATGTATCAGATGGATTTCCTACTGAATTTGGTTCTCATTTCCTAGTGATTTCCGACGGAATGGCAGTTTCCTTTTCTAGTGACTTATTACAAAATTTTATACGTATTTCGAATGAACTTTCTACGGCATTTCGTTAGGTATTGATCAAGATATCCTTTTAAAGGAAACTTGTCTGTGTTTCGTTGATATTTACTATGGAATTTTTCCCTAGAAAAATTTGTATATGTTGCCTAGTTTTCTTGTAATGTGATCAGACTAGCTAGCTTTTTCATTTTGTAGATGTAGCATTTTCCATTTTTAAATAAACAAGCTAACACATGCATTAACTAACAGATCTTGATAAGATCATGTGATTATCATCATTGTCAGAAACAAATTTTCAATTGACAGAAATAAATTGGCCTTGTTCAATAGAATCTCGTGATTCAACTATAATTCTTAATAGAAGCTCGTGATCCATCCTTGAATACTTGTAAGATACTAAGATTCTTTATAGAATATCTGTACGTGTTTCTCGTACCCGTTCGATGTATATGTTTCTTATATATCCTTTCCTTAGCTAATTAACATTTCCAAAGTTCAATACATCTTTCAAAAAAAAAAAAAAAAAAACTAATTATATCCATTAAGCTAGAGTTTCATATTCAGGAAAAATATATGCCTCAAAATTTGAATATGGGACTCTCCGATATCATTTCCATGCAAATAGAAGGAATGTGTTATGTGCACTCTATCATATGCAAATTTCTGGTATGCCAAGTAATGCTAATGAAAAAGAAATCACAAATTTTTTTTCTTTATCTCAGTCAAACAAATTTCTCCAATTGTCTGAGTTTCCCCAGGTTTTCTTGAACAGCAAAAAATAATAGAGACATATAACTTTCCACTTCTCTTTACTTTGGAGTTTGGACTCTCATTACTTAAGCTGCATTGCATTATGCTCAGTTTATTCCTGTGTTGGGCTAAACAAAATGATGATTTATTCGGCCCACACGTACTACTTTGCAAACCCCCCCCCCCCCCCCCCCCCCCCCCCCCCCTCCCCCCCCCCACGTTAACGATTGTCAAGCCTGAAAGTAGGAAATAACTTGTATTAACAAACCTAAATCATATTGAATGAAGGTCAACTCTGTCCACTTCGTGTTTTTTTCTTTTCTTTTTTTTAAACGGCAACGTAACCAACTATCTCACAATATACACACCTTCTGATTGAAAAGTTTCTCACACAACAAACAGTATCACTGGGACACAAGCCTTTGATTTATGTCTAATTCGTTTATATATTTTCTTTTTTATGTATCAAACTAAAGGATATATCTATGCAACAATAACTTTTTATAGGAATTGTCACTTATACACGTCGAAATGTGAATATTGGTAGATGTTGTGACAATTTGTTAGGCTAATTTTCGGCGTATTTGATAAGGATATAATTACATAGCAGGCGTGGTTATAAGGACATGACACCATGAAAAGATAAAGTTTAGAAAAAGGGTACCTTGTTGGACTAATAATGATGAAGATAGGGAAAAAAGAATTACTTCATAATTATTTCCCCCACCGTTTTACAAAAGCTTAAAAATATTACTATTAAACTCTCTGTGTGCATGCTATCTTATTATGCATCTTAAAAATTCTGTTTTTAATATTGAAGAAGTTAAGCATTCAATTTCTTATAGGGCTAATCTAATGCCGCACCCCATCATTTACTTACCTTGCACCCCATAGGGTACTTTTGTACCCGTTTTTTTTTTTTTTTTTTTTTTTTTTTTTTTTTTTTTTTTTTTTAAGTATATGTAGAGTATATATTTATGTAGTTTTTTATATGTGTGTATATTTATTTGTGTAAAATATATTTATGTAGTTTTTTACGTTATGTTTTTTTTATTGTATATTTGTTATACTTTTGTGTTATTTTTATTCATCTAATTTGTTTCCATTTAATTAAACAACAACAATAAACACGTTAAACATTAAAACATTAAACAAGTACAACAACAAATGCTACTACTACAACGAAATCTACTTCACATGAAGATTATTAATGTCATCTATAAGGTCATAGAGTATTCCACTCGACTGACATGCGTGATCAACGGGATTTTTTGCCAATTCCAGTGATGCCTCCAGCGTCTTTATTTTTGCCTTCAACATATTGTTTTGAGACAATAACATCTTGTTTCTTGTTTCAAGCATGTTGATCGTGTTATCTTTAGTTTCGCATTTTGAGCACTGCGTTGAAGAAGAGCCTTGACTAAAGTACTTTTGTTGAAATACATCCTTCCACATAAAGTATCGACACCCATAATCTTCTGTTCCTGGCTGTTACATGGTGAAACAATTATAAGAAATGTATTCTTAACAAATAAGTTATTGATATATTTACGTAAATAAACAAACGTATAATTGTTTCCCTTTGATAAAGGACATGCATAATACTTCTGACCATAACTTTTGGGCTTTTGGGATGTTTTTTCAATTATAAGTCCTCGTTCACAATGACACAAGAATATGTATAATAATTTACAATATGGTTATTTACAATATAGAATAATAGTTGATACATGGTTATTTACAATATAAATCAGTAACTCGGTGTCAGAATATAAATACTTATTTACAACATATGTCTATACAGAGTTGCTCATCCCAAGGCCACGTCATGTCTGTACGCCCTCCATTGTGGGTGAGTAGGCGGGAGTGGTGAGTTTTCATCTAGAATCGCATGAACGTAGTGAGCAGTCTGGGCTTCCCCCACATGAAGAATCACAACGGGGGACAATACTTGTGCTGTATCTGGACCGGACCTAAGCGGAAGACACGTAACATGTGCTGAACAGGATATACATACAACTGGCCGGTTAAGCATTGTAGTAATAGTCGCTCCCGTGTCTGGCATAACCATCCAGTATTCTTGGGTTGCAAATCCTGATCCAAACCAACCTAGCGAGTGCGAAATATTTTCAAACCAAGTCCCCCACATTTCCCTGTAAAGTTCCAGGTTATTGTTTACCTCTTCCACGATAAGAGCTCGAAGGTTGCGCCTTATATCTTCGGAATAACCAAGACCTACGCCAATGGCCCGATAGCCACAATTTCCATCACCTTCCACGTTAAGAATCCTTATGATGTACGGTCAGAAAAGATCTGGAATTCGAGCCATAAATATTCGCTCTTGTTATCTGCAATGTACAACTCGTGTCTTAAATAGCTCTCGTTAGCAGGCTCTCCCACGTATGAACTATGTCTCGCAGGTTCTTCATTCAAGTTTGGGACTTTTTTACGTTTTGAATAACTTCTGCGGTGCTCTGTGGTTGGTTCTTTGTTGAAATCTGGGATTTTTATAGCCTTTGACTTTTTGTCCTTTGCGCTCGGACGTCCACGAGTACTTGCGTTAATAGCAGGTTCACGGGTTGATACAGATTCGGGAGCGTATATACCTCTCATCATGTTTAACATATTTTTCTTGACAAACAACGAAGCTTTGCCAAAAACATTTTGAAATTTTTCTACGTCAGCTTGACAAGAAAGATCATCTTCAGGCTCTTCAGGCGTATGAGTAGGTCGAGCTCTAGGTCAGGGAGCACTTAGGGTTCTCCAAAAATTATAAACAACATTAAGTGGAATAGGTCATCCTGCATTCGAACAAAGTGACTAGTATAAATTATCGGTATTAACGGGGAGAATAACTTGATAGGCATAAATTTAATATACTTACCATGAATTTGATAGTAAACCAGTTCGTGATAGCATGGTAACCCACAAACTGACCGCAACTGATGACTACATTTAAGTGGGTCTATATCCAGTTTACTTTCTGCGACAATGAGTTGTAAAGCATGTTTTGAAACTTTATACGGCAATTCATCAAATAGTGTGTCCCTACATACATGTTGTTTCTTGGTTATGCTTCTATTAAAAGTTTCTCTTATCGCATTTTCTTGCACAACTAGAATCTTATCGACCGAACTCAACAACGTGTCTAAGTTGGACTGTGTGGAGCCCAAGTATAACTTCAACAATGCGTGCTGACCCTCAACTCTACATGTTGTTGTCTGGCCGAAGCTACGATATGGATCGGTAATGTACGACACGAACATGTGGTCGTAATGTTACAGCCAGTTATCAAAATACCGCAAAACGTCTAAGAAAACAATGAATTAAATAATAAAAAAAAGTTATTCGTGTACTTATTTATTAAATAATAATAATAAAAATGAATTAATAATTAAGTACCCTGTTTTTGGACCAATAACTCTTGTAGGTGCCGATAATAGTGCATGAACATATCTTGGGTCGGAGCTTTAACCATCCAATCCCATGACCATCTAACGGACGCATACTCCTCTTCCGTATCGAATCTATGTCTGCAATTCTTGAGCACATTTTGATTAATATGCCATCGATAGAGTAATTTGTTAGCGTTTGGGAATTCTACTCTGCATGCCCCAAGCAATGCTAAATCTCTGTCGGTGACGATAACCCGCGGGTAATATTGTTCGTCTATCACCCTCTTTGTGGAAAACTAGAAGGGGGGGTTGAATAGTTTTACCAATTTAAACTTCCTTTTAAATATTTAGATCGACTTATGTCAATCTATTTGGTTGTTTATGTTGGACGTTGATAGATAGATATATAAACGTGTAATGAAAGATAAAGAGTAAGAAGCACATCACCACGACACAAGTATTTATAGTGGTTCGGCTACAAGGACACCTTCCTTGCCCTACTCCACTCCCCGAGTCACCTTCTCGAGAGTTCGTAAACACTACACCAATCTCCTTATGGCGGAGAAGCCTTTACAACGTCGCTTACACCTTTTTTCGGTACAAAGCTAAATACTAAGTTCTTTCACACCAAGGCGAACCACACCTAACACAACGTCGCCTACCCTTTATACGGTGCTAGGCTAACCACCGAGTTCTTTCACACCAAGGAGAACTAATCCTATCACAAAGTCGCCTACCCTTTATTAGGTACTAGGCTAAGCACCTAGTTCCATTACTATGGAGGAACTACTACCCATCACAACACAACACCTAATCTCAAGGAGATCCACTCCTTGTTACAACACCATCAAGGATATCCCCATCCTTGGAAATAAACAAATACTTATATGTATAACGATGCACCTCATCGATTATACGACCTAGGCATTCTTCCCTAATGGCACTTGATTTGATTCTTAGGCATCCTTCACTAATGCCTTTGACACAACGCTTGGCACCCTTCACTAATGCCTTCGTCTTGACACCTTTAGCATTCTTCACTAATGCTTTTGACACGGACGATAAGCACCTTTGACTAATGCTTTCGTCTTGACACTTTCGGCATCCTTCACTAATGCCTTCAGGACAACATCTACGGAGGAAGAAAGAACAATCAACAAGAGAACCTCAGTTGTCTTGATGATAACGAAGCATGGCAACTCATGGACTTGAGCTTGCTCGACTTCAAGAAGTGGTGATCTTGCCTTTAAGTGGAACCTAGAAGATCACACGAAAACAAAAGACAAGCTACATAGATCTCTTGGATCTGAGGTTAGAGAGGTACAATACTTGGAGGAAGTATGTGTAAAAGTGGTGAGTTAAAAGGAAGAAATGGCTCTCTATTTATAGAGGAAATTTTATACTGTTCCCTGGATCCCACGGGTCCCTCCCACAAGGGATCCGTCTAGCACAAAGTTAGGGATCCGTGGGACGCTCCTCTTTGCCCATGGGTATTTTTGGTCATGGGTCATGGGTTATGGGTTGATCCATGGGTTTCTTTCTAGATACAATGTATCTCTAGAATACATTGAACTTGGTTAAGTGGTTTGGACAAAACCATGGGTTATGGGTCAATACCATTTGTTAGTTTTTACCCATTTAGTATATACTTGTTTTTACCCATTTTAGTATACACTTAGTTTTTACCCATTTTAGTATATATGTAACGCCCCAACCCGACAAGGGTAAAGGAATCACAAGTAATGGTGTCATATCAAAGCAAACATAAATATCCAAAAGAAATCTTAGCATAAATACTGAAATAATTCAAGTCAAAATGACTTCAATACATAGGTCCCAGCGGAAAAATAAACTCCAAATACAATATCTGAAATATTTAGTCTTAAATGGCATCATAAGATCAAAGCTAAAATTCTCTAAGGTAAGTCCACTCAGCACTCATCCCAAAGCAAAACCCATCTCCAATGCTTAGATACCTGCCGCGGAAGAAAAGAAGTGCGGCTGAGCTTCAAAAGCCCAGTGAACAGATATACAAGCAAAGCGAATACGAAACGAAAATGAATACGAAATAAAGTGAAAGAAAGATAGTAAAATCATAATCATTTCAAAATATAAATCATAATAATAGGATAAGTTTTATAGTTAACTACCTCGAGCCCAGACACACATATATCCGAACATAATCATATTCATATTCATATTCATATTCACACAAGGCAACATTTTGTAGGGGAGACCTACCAGAGTTATGAAGGACGTGCATGCACGCAGCATCAATCATCAGATAACATATAGCATATAACATATAACACATAACAGATAACAGATCTAGGATGCACCCATACGCCCCACAAACATATATTGATAATATAATATAACTTGAGCTCATAACAGATAATAGATAAGGGACATGGCAGAACTTCACTCTACTGCCCTAGAGTCATGTCAGAAGTGCATCACTGACACGGACATGGAACCCCCATGACTAGTTATTATTTTGGCTCGGGTGTCAAACTATCTTAGGTCAAATCAGAATGTCATAACTGACACAGATCATACTTTATCAAAGATTTAATCATGTTTCAAAATCAAAGTTTTTATATCATGTAGTTCAAATCAATTGTTTTATAATCCAAAAATCAAAGTTCATATAAGCAACAGCTCAAACAAACAAAATAGGGTTCATAGCAAAGGCTTAGGAAATCCTAATATAAAAGCTAACGAAAAGAAAACGTTATAAGGAACCTTTACTGAAAAGGTCAGAATATCTGTACCTTATTCCAAAGCAAATGATCGAAAAGCAGAAACACGGAAAGCAAAGGATTACTCCTTCTTCACAGAACCTATACACATTAACGGCCGTACATGTTATTTATGATTCCATAATCGTCGAAATGATCTTTTAATATTTGGTGTTTATACTTACTGTATTCAGTGATCTTAATACTTTAGGGTTTTATAATTAAATAAGACTTAAGTGTTTTATAAACAATATCGTAGATTAAGGTTCATTATGTCATTTATTAAAGTTTAGGGTTAAATGTGAAAATAGTTAAACGTCATAACTCACACATGAAATAACGAATTAATATACTTAGCTTCAAACTCTAATCGATTCCCATTTATGTTCTAGGGTTTTCTCATTCTTTTAATATCATGTCCACGTGCATTTACTCAACACGTTTATGTCTTAATTATATGTTACTCATATATATGTTATACGTCAACTTTTATATCTATGCACTATAGCTTCGTATAGATATGACCACGTACTACGTTTACATATCCACAAGCTCACTTGACTTATAATAACGCACGCATGGTTCACAAATCATTTAGGGTTTAGGTTTCACATGATCTTTACTCGTTTAATACACATTCAAAACTCTTATATGGTTCGGTTCAAAACTAGGGTTTCGGCTAATAGGTTTTAAGCAATACCTTAACTCATCTACGTACTTTACATATTCAAGTTATCATGTTTTTATACCTTGGCCGAAACATACACATGGTTCGGTTCACATGCATGTGGTTCGGTCCTTATATACTCGACATATTCATGATCCGATTCAATAATACTTATTACGTAACATACTCTTTAATACTTATAAGGTTTAAATCATATGGTTTGTCTTTGTTTGGTTTCATACGGCTCGACACAAAGAAAAAGAAAACACAAGTCGACAAAAACAAACTAGCTACAATATAATAACTTAAGGTGTAAAAAAGGAAGACGAATAAACACGTTTATACCTTAGCTTGTTGGAAACAAAGCTCTCGACACCAAGTCTAGGGTTCGGCCGAATGGAAGAAAAGAAAAGAGAGAGGCAACAAAACTAGGGTTTCAATTTCTTGTAAATGTAGTGTATATATAGGTGGTATTATTTTTAGTTTAGGGCTTTTGAGAAGGGTTTGGGTTTCGGCTTGGCCCAACCGAACACAACACAAACACACGCCCTTGGGCTCTCGGCTCTTGATCCAAACAAAACAATGCAAACGCGGCCCAACATATTAACGAAACGTTTAAATCTTCGTCTTACCAAAATCGTTCACGTACACACATTCGTCAAGTTTTAATTACTCGCAAGTTTAGTTTTAATTTCGTTAAATGATATAAATGTATTTTACGTATTTTATAAATTTCGATTCCAAGGGTATTTTAGTCTTTAATCATATTTTAGATTTTCAGGTTTTACAATTCTTCCCCTCTAAAGAAAAATTTTCGTCCTCGAAAATTGAAATGAAACGAAACGAAAACGAAATGAGAACATACCAACTATTCAAAGAAATGAGGATAACTAGCTCGCATCGACTCCTCGGTTTCCCAAGTAGCCTCACGCTCCGGGTGATTTTTCCAAAGAATCTTAACGAACGGAATGACTTTATTTCTCATGACGCTTTCTTGCCTTTCTAAAATAGCTTCCGGTTCTTCAGATAAAGACATATCGGATTGAATTTGATCAAACGGATAAGAAGCAACGTGTAATGGATGATAGTTGTATCCCCTTAGGAGTGATACATGGAAAACATCATGAACATGCGATAACTGAGGCGGAAGTGCTAATCGATACGAAACTTCTCCTATACGTTCCAGAATTTCAAAAGGACCGATGAATCGAGGACTGAGCTTGCCCTTGATTCCAAAACGTTTCACACCTCTAAACGGCGAAACTTTCAAAAATACACGATCTCCAACCCGAAATTCTAAATCACGACGATGCTTGTCGGCATAACTTTTCTGACGAGACCTAGCTTCCTTCAGCTTTTCTCTAGCCACAGCTACTTTCTCATTAGTGATCTCAATCATTTCCGGACCTTCAATTAAGCGTTCACCTACTTCATCCCAACAAGTAGGTGCTCTACATTTCCTCCCATAAAGAAGTTCAAACGGTGCTGCCTTAATGCTAGCATGCCAACTGTTGTTGTATGCAAACTCTACTAAACACAAATATTCATCCCAACTGCCAGTCCATTCCAAAGCACAAGCCCTTAGCATGTCCTCTAAGGTCTGAATAGTCCTCTCTGACTGACCATCTGTTTGAGGATGAAATGCCGTACTGAAATTAAGTCGAGTACCCCAAGCTTTTTGCAACCTTTCCAGAAACGAGAAGTAAAACGCGGGACACAATAGATGCCGGAGTACCATGAAGTCTAACGATCTCTTGCTGAAAAATTTCCGCCAATCTCCCAATACCATAATCCTTTCTGATTGGTAAGAAATGAGCAGATTTAGTTAGTCGATCAACAACTACCCAAATCGCATCATGCTTCTTCCGAGTAAGAGGTAGTCCAGTCACAAAATCCATAGATATCTTATCCCACTTCCATGTTGGAATATCCAATGGCTGTAACAATCCACTAGCCCTTTGATGTTCAATCTTAACCTGCTGACAAACCATACACTTCGACACAAACGTCGCCACATCTTGCTTCATGTCATTCCACCAAAAGTACTGCTTCAAATCCCTATACATCTTGGTAGAACCAGGATGGATAGTGAAAGGAGAACTATGAGCTTCAGTCATAACTTTCTCACGAAGTACCTGATCATTGGGAACACAAAGCCTATCTTCATACCATACAATTTCGTCATCATCAACCTTAAACTCAGTCTGCTTACCTTCTTCAACCTTTTGCGCCACGGCCCACAGCTCACCATCATCTTTCTGAGCTTCTTTAATTTGCAGTATAAGGTTCGACTCCACCTTCATACTAGCCCAGTATCCATCAAAACCTCGTACGCATAGCTCAACATCCAAACTCTCTAAGTCTCGAATAATCCTAGGTTCAATCTCAATACTTGCAAGAATGCCTGATTTCCGGCTAAGTGCGTCAGCAACTACATTAGCCTTACCTGGATGGTATTGAATGTTGGTGTCATAATCCTTAAGAAGTTCTAACCATCTTCTTTGTCTCATGTTAAGTTCCTTCTGAGTGAAAATATACTTGAGACTCTTATGATCAGTGAATATATCACACGCCTCTCCATACAAGTAATGTCTCTAGATCTTCAACGCGAACACCACTGCAGCTAACTCAAGGTCATGAGTTGGGTAATTCTCCTCATAAGGTTTTAGCTGCCTCGAAGCATAAGCTATTACCTTTCCATGTTGCATCAAAACACAGCCTAATCCTTTCTTAGATGCATCACTGTATATTTGAAATCCTCCAGAACTAGATGGAAGAGTCAAAATAGGAGCGGACACCAATCTCCGTTTCAACTTTTCAAAACTCTTCTCTCGTTCATCCGTCCATACAAACTTTTCACCTTTTCTCATCAGTTGGGTTAGGGGTAGAGCTAAGCGAGAGAAACCTTCAACAAAACGTCGGTAGTAACCAGCAAGTCCTAGAAAACTCCTGACCTCAGTCACTGTCGTAGGGCTTGGCCATTTGGTGATAGCCTCAACTTTAGACGGATCCATGGTGATACCATCAGCAGATACAATATGACCAAGGAAAGCGACTTGTCTTAACCAAAACTCGCACTTCGAAAATTTGGCGTACAACTTCTTCTTCCTCAAAATCTCCAAAACTATCCGGAGATGTTCTTCATGCTCTTCTTCAGACTTGGAGTAAACTAAAACGTCGTCGATGAAAACGATAACGAATTTATCGAGGAACTCATGGAAAACACGATTCATTAGGTCCATAAACACAGCAGGCGCATTTGTCAAACCAAAAGGCATAACGAGGAATTCATAATGACCATATCTGGTACGAAACGCGGTCTTAGGAACATATTGCTCCTTCATATGTAGCTGATGATAACCAGACCTCAGATCAATCTTCGAAAAGAACTTAGCTCCTTGCAGTTGATCAAACAAATCATCAATACGCGGCAGAGGATAACGGTTACGAATGGTAATACGATTGAGTTCACGGTAGTCGATACATAGACGCATGCTTCCATCCTTCTTCTTCACAAACAAGACAGGTGCACCCCATGGAGAAACACTGGGTCGAATAAATCCATTTCCTATCATCTCTTGCAGCTGTTCCTTCAACTCCTTCAGTTCTACAGGTGCCATACGATACGGAGCCTTCGAAATCGGTTCAGCACCAGGAATTAACTCAATGCTAAACTCAACTTCTCTAGCTGGGGGAAGACCAGGGAGTTCATCGGGAAAAACGTCGGTAAATTCGCAAAAAACAGAAAGATTTTCAATGTTAGGACTCTCCAAAGATGTGTCCTTAACAGATGCCAGAAAACCTTGGCACCCATGAGCAATCATGATCCGTGCCTTCATAGCGGAAATGAGCTTAACAGATTTGAGAGGTTGAGAACCATGATAAACGAATTCAGGATGTTTTACGTCTCCAAAGATCACAGTTCTAGCATGGCAGTCAATTGAAGCTCTATGATAAGCCAACCAATCCATGCCTAGAATGATATCAAAGTCGACCATATCGAGAGGATACAGATTTGCAAAGCGAATACGATCATCAAAACGAAGAGGACACTTAACGTATTTATGATCAATGATCATGTGGTTTTTCATAGGCGTAGAAATCGATAAGTGATTTGTTAATGGTTTGGGCTTCATATTAAGTTTCTTAGCAAATGTGACAGATACAATGGAGTGTGTGGCACCGGTATCAAATAAAACGAAGACAGAATAATCATCAATGAAAAGAGTGCCCGTAATGGTACCTGAAGTGCGCTCCGCCTGATTCCGAGTAGTAGCATAAACACGTCCAGTAGTAGTTGGCGGCTTGATGTAGTTTCCAGGAATCACCGGATTCTTCTTAGGGCAATCCTTGATCTTGTGAGCAGTAGAACCACAAGAGAAACATCCACCAGTGGCCTTGAAGCACAGTCCCGGATGAGCCTTTCCACAAGTAGTACAGATAGGTGGGGAAGGCAAAACTTCAGTCGTCCTTTGCTGACCAGAAGATCCTGAAGCACGACCCTGATTTGATCCTCGAGCTGACTGATCCTTGTTGTAACGCTGGTTATTGTTACCTTGGTTCTGACGATCATTTCCATTCTTACCAGCATTTCTATTATCTTGACTCCTCGCCTCAGGGCGCCCAGAGTCAACATTCCTTCCTGACTGACCCCGCTGATCATAACTCCTATCTACTTGACCCCTCGAATCATAACTCCTGCCAGAATTTCCCTTATAATCATTGCCTTGAGTCCTACCTTGAATCCGATCACCATCGCGATTACGCTTGTTGGAACCCGAAACCTCATGAAAGATCTCAATGTTACGAGCTGCGTCATTGTAGGCCGACACATTCTCATACTCAATATTAAGCAGTCGGTCCAACACCCACTTCTTCAGTCCCCACTTGAAGTGCTTAGCTTGACGCCTACCATCTCCAGCAATCGTTCCCACAAAACTTACCAACCTCATAAACCTACTCATGTACTCATTGGAATTCTCATGATCAAGCTGGTAGATTGCCTGATAATCCCTCTCATACCTTTGCTGCTCAGCATCAGGGAAGTAACGGTTATAGAAGATAGTCCGAAACTCAGTCCAGGTACAAGTAATAGCAAAAGCATCTCCTCCTCTTGCTTGTTTGAGTGCCTTCCACCAATTCAAAGCATCACCATCCAATTTAAAGGCAGCCAAACGAGTCTTAAACTCGTCTCCACAACCCAGTACTTCAAACAGCTTCTCAATATGAGTGATCCAGTCCTCGGCCTCAGTGGGAGTAGCAGCAGTGCTAAACGAAAGAGGCTTGAGCTTACCGAAACGCTCGAGCCAAGTGTGAATGCCGACGGGTTGATTTCCTCCACCACTACCCGAAGCACCAGTCTGATTACGAATGTTGTTGATCACCTGTGCCATCATCTCAGGTGTAGTAAGACCAGGGAAAAGAGTGTTGAGAGCATTAGCAATCGCATCATCAATGTTAATAGCATCATCGTCTCCATCCACGCTACCGGTAGTACGAGTTCGAACCATCTGAACGATATTCAAACGATTAGCAAAATGAACAAAGGTGAGATACGAAATGGAAGTACGCAGAAGTAATCCTAAAGTCTACCCAAATCCTCACAGGTCATAACCTAAGCTCTAAGGGTCTCACAACCTAGGCTCCATATGTCACAGGTCCTGACTACAAGTCGTAAACCTGGGCTCTGATACCATAAATTGTAACGCCCCAACCCGACAAGGGTAAAGGAATCACAAGTAATGGTGTCATATCAAAGCAAACATAAATATCCAAAAGAAATCTTAGCATAAATACTGAAATAATTCAAGTCAAAATGACTTCAATACATAGTTCCCAGCGGAAAAATAAACTCCAAATACAATATCTGAAATATTAAGTCTTAAATGGCATCATAAGATCAAAGCTAAAATTCTCTAAGGTAAGTCCACTCAGCACTCATCCCAAAGCAAAACCCAGCTCCAATGCTTAGATACCTGCCGCGGAAGAAAAGAAATGCGGCTGAGCTTCAAAAGCCCAGTGAACAGATATACAAGCAAAGCGAATACGAAACGAAAACGAATACGAAATAAAGTGAAAGAAAGATAGTAAAATCATAATCATTTCAAAATATAAATCATAATAATAGGATAAGTTTTATAGTTAACTACCTCGAGCCCAGACACACATATATCCGAACATAATCATATTCATATTCATATTCATATTCATATTCACACAAGGCAACATTTTGTAGGGGAGACCTACCAGAGTTATGAAGGACGTGCATGCACGCAGCATCAATCATCATATAACATATAGCATATAACATATAACACATAACACATAACAGATCTAGGATGCACCCATACGCCCCACAAACATATATTGATAATATAATATAACTTGAGCTCATAACAGATAATAGATAAGGGACGTGGCAGAACTTCACTCTACTGCCCTAGAGTCATGTCAGAAGTGCATCACTGACACGGACATGGAACCCCCATGACTAGTTATTATTTTGGCTCGGGTGTCAAACTATCTTAGGTCAAATCAGAATGTCATAACTGACACAGATCATACTTTATCAAAGATTTAATCATATTTCAAAATCAAAGTTTTTATATCATGTAGTTCAAATCAATTGTTTTATAATCCAAAAATCAAAGTTCAGATAAGCAACAGCTCAAACAAACAAAATAGGGTTCATAGCAAAGGCTTAGGAAATCCTAATATAAAAGCTAACGAAAAGAAAACGTTATAAGGAACCTTTACTGAAAAGGTCAGAATATCTGTACCTTATTCCAAAGCAAATGATCGAAAAGCAGAAACACGGAAAGCAAAGGATTACTCCTTCTTCACAGAACCTATACACATTAACGGTCGTACATGTTATTTATGATTCCATAATCGTCGAAATGATCTTTTAATATTTGGTGTTTATACTTACTGTATTCAGTGATCTTAATACTTTAGGGTTTTATAATTAAATAAGACTTAAGTGTTTTATAAACAATATCGTAGATTAAGGTTCATTATGTCATTTATTAAAGTTTAGGGTTAAATGTGAAAATAGTTTAAACGTCATAACTCACACATGAAATAACGAATTAATATACTTAGCTTCAAACTCTAATCGATTCCCATTTATGTTCTTGGGTTTTCTCATTCTTTTAATATCATGTCCACGTGCATTTACTCAACACGTTTATGTCTTAATCATATGTTACTCATATATATGTTATACGTCAACTTTTATATCTATGCACTATAGCTTCGTATAGATATGACCACGTACTACGTTTACATATCCACAAGCTCACTTGACTTATAATAACGCACGCATGGTTCACAAATCATTTAGGGTTTAGGTTTCACATGATCTTTACTCGTTTAATACACATTCAAAACTCTTATATGGTTCGGTTCAAAACTAGGGTTTCGGCTAATAGGTTTTAAGCAATACCTTAACTCATCTACGTACTTTACATATTCAAGTTATCATGTTTTTATACCTTGGCCGAAACATACACATGGTTCGGTTCACATGCATGTGGTTCGATCCTTATATACTCGACATATTCATGATCCGATTCAATAATACTTATTACGTAACATACTCTTTATTACTTATAAGGTTTAAATCATATGGTTTGTCTTTGTTTGGTTTCATACGGCTCGACACAAAGAAAAAGAAAACACAAGTCGACAAAAACAAACTAGCTACAATATAATAACTTAAGGTGTAACAAATGAAGACGAATAAACACGTTTATACCTTAGCTTGTTGGAAACAAAGCTCTCGACACCAAGGCTAGGGTTCGGCCGAATGGAAGAAAAGAAAAGAGAGAGGCAACAAAACTAGGGTTTCAATTTCTTGTAAATGTAGTGTATATATAGGTGGTATCATTTTTAGTTTAGGGCTTTTGAGAAGGGTTTGGGTTTCGGCTTGGCCCAACCGAACACAACACAAACACACGCCCTTGGGCTCTCGGCTCTTGATCCAAACGAAACAATGCAAACGCGGCCCAACATATTAACGAAACGTTTAAATCTTCGTCGTACCAAAATCGATCACGTACACACATTCGTCAAGTTTTAATTACTCGCAAGTTTAGTTTTAATTTCGTTAAATGATATAAATGTATTTTACGTATTTTATAAATTTCGATTCCAAGGGTATTTTAGTCTTTAATCATATTTTAGATTTTCAGGTTTTACAATATACTTAGTTAAGCATATGTTAACCCAATATGTAAACACTAGTTGTTGTACATATGTATCTAAATCATAAAATCACTTATACTTGTTTTAGTGTTTTATGTGAAAACGTTAGTGTGTTATAAAACTATTGAATCAAACTATTTACGTATTTTATTTGTTTCGTTAAAATGATTTTACGTTTGTTATCGACAAAACATTAGAAGATCGTAAAACATAAATAAACGTTTTTACGGCTTATTTGTATTAACAATCTCCCCCTTTTTGTTGATGACAAAACATAAAATTATTTTTAGGAAAAACTAAAATTCGTAGCAAATTTGAATTAGTAGTTTTTACTTTCTTCTCCCCCTTTTTATCGAAACAAAAAGTGTTAAAAGAAACTAACACAATTTTTGTAAGAAAAATATGTAAAAGAAAATGTAAAGAGAGCAAGTGACGGGAATGGTACTCGTCTTAACTCCCCCTTGACGAGTCCATCCCTTTGAGAGGGCGTCAAGTACATAACGTAAATAAACTAATGTGTTTGCAAATATGTTTGCAAATGGTTCGTCTAAGTGACGAAAACGTGCTCCCCCTTGAAGATTGCAATTTTGCAATGGGGTGTCATGAAGAGTAATCCAAATAAGGATCAAGTTGCAAATGGATTTGCAATGTATGGTTTGACACAAAGCTCCCCCTAGCTTTATGGTGTCAAAATCTTCATGTGTATTTTGAAAATCTACAAAGTAGAGGTTAGAAAACAAGAGTATAGTGCATAATTTCCTGTAAATAAAACTCAAGTTAGTAGTGATTTGTGCTTTTGGACCACGGATCCCACGGTTCCCTTTATGGAGGGATCCGTCTAGGCCATTTCTAGGGATCCGGATGTCTGGTGACAGTTTCTTCAGCAATGAAGATATGCCAAACAATGCTAATGAAGAGGAGAAATATGTATATGATATAGCAAGCACAAAACACAAACCAATTATGGCATATAGATATTCATTCAATAAAACAAGAGATAATCAAACAAATCTCTAAAACTAAGAGAATGATCTAGCCATATAAGTACTACTAATGCTAACTAGTTACTAGACTTAAGACGCGACAATGTGCTTGAGTCTAGGGATGAGTGGACTTGTTGATTTGATCCAACTTTGCAAGAAGATGACTAAACATGAAATGTATCTCATTTCTTGCTTCTTGGACAAGTCCTTGAGTGATTAGACAATTTGGACAATTATTGTTTTGGTTTGGAACCGGAGGGATATGGATATTTTAAGGAGGCTCTATGTGTGATTGTGGGTCTTCATTTTGAGAAGTGGGATGAGGTTCTAAAAATGAGGGTGGTAATGGAAATTATTCCATATGATCAAGTACTTGATTGTTCCTTGTTTCCCATGATGGACTAGTTGGTGTTGTTGGTGGTTCCCTATTCAATGAAAAGGTTGGTGAATGAGAGGTTCTTGGTGGTGAATGATCCAATGAGTAGATGTTTGGATGAGGAAGAGGATCATTCAAGGAGTGTAGTCCATGCTCAAGGAATGAGGGTTTTGACGGCTTGCTAGAACTAGCCATGTTTGGTTTTGAACTAGATGATCCTTTTTCTAGTCCGAAAGGTTTGATGCTAATCCTTGCGGTTCTCTTAGCACTTGTTGGATGAGTTTGATGAGGTGGGATTCTAACATTATTATCTCTAATGGGAGATGTTTCCGTGGATGAGATTTCGTGGATCATTTGACCCTTTCTTTTGGATGATCCTATGGTTGAAGAGTTGTTGCTAAGAGCCTTTGTCATAGTGATGATGATGCTAATATAAACTACTAGTTGCTAATTTTTGAGAGGTAAGTGAGAGTGGTGCCTTAACCCTAAGGTTGTTTGGTTTATAAAAGATTATTTGAATTAGGAAATTAAATTCTTGGCCACTTAGAAGATTAAGCATGCACTTAGGATATTGATCAGCTCTAGAAGGATAATTAATGAAGGCTAAAAGTGGTTAGATAACCAAAAGGTGACTTAAAATTTAATATGGAAGCTGATTTAGGCTTTCTGCAGCTACGGATCCCGCGGATCCCTCTCAGCAGGGATCCGTCTGGTTAAAGACCAGGGATCCGGCTGTCAGACATGTTCTAGGTGAAATAATCATGCTTTTGTAAGGTTTGCTATTAATGGATTTCGAGGTTTTGACTTAATTTTGAAGTCTTTAGCTGTTGGATATCTCAAATCCTCAACCATAATGAGTGATGGTGCTTAATGATGGTTTTGGGTAAGAAAATTGACTTTAGGTAGTCTAACTATGTGTTTGACAAGGATACCATTTAATTTGATATGGAGAAATGGTGGTAATAAATCCTAGAAGTCAGATGATGATCTAAGAAAAATTTACTAAAATCTTTAAAAATAAAGAAAAAATGAAAAACTAGTTTTGAGCCTAATTTTGAGTCAAAAGATGATTAAGATCAATTTGCTAAAATTCATGGATATACCTAACTAAGTGCTATCAGATGTGATAAATAATGTGTGAGTGTTGAAGCGGAATTATGGTGAGTTTTGACGAGTTGATAAATCAAAAACATTTTGAAATATATCCTAGGTAAGCCATGGATGAGTGTGAGGCTTTCAACTATTTGAGGAAGACTTAGTTGGCTCTAGTATCTTATGTTTGACTAGTGTGAGGTGATCTAGTAAGCTATTTTGATGTAAGCAAGTCTGTATTGCTTATCAGAGGTCACGGATCCCGCGGTTCCCTTCTAGGAGGGATCCGGCTAGTTCAAATGCTGGGATCCGCCTACTGTAGATCAGAAGGCTTTCAGCAAATGTGCAACCTTGCACTTTTTAGTAAATGATTCTCCTAGTTGTTTCTATAGGGACTAAATGCAAGAACATAACAAATATAGTGTATAGCAAAGTAGGAAGAGCTAAAGTTCCTAGAATGAGTGACAACGACCACTCAAGGGGTCATAAAATCTCATTCTTCAAATTCCTAAGTTAGAATTGTTTAGTGCCAAGATATGGTGGTACCTACATACTACAAGCATAGTTTAAAGTGTTACAAACCATTGTTTGAAATTGTTCATCACAAATTTAGGTCCTATGACCTTACCTCTCTTCTCCATCATGTCCTCACCCGTCCTCCACTCTTTATCATACCATCTTCACTTCTTCTTCCTCAAGAAATTGGTGAAGCACTTGAAGATTCCCTTGGTTTGTTGCCATTCGGGTGATTCATTAGGAATGTTTGGCAATTGGTTAATGTAGTCCAAGGGGTCAAGATCGGTATTTCCGAGTGGATTGCTACTACTTCCTTCACCTCCTCCTTGTCTCTCCCTTTCATCCGAGGAATCCGTGGGTGGGTGAGGCCTCTTGCCTTCCACCATAAACCTTGTTGTTCTATCCTCGGTTAATGGTACCATAACTTTGTTGCAAAAGCTATGATCGTAGGATTGTGGAGAAGGGTCTAATGCAAATATGAATTTAGCAAGACGGGTTAGAAGCATCGCGTATGGGAGTATCATTTTGTCCATGCTTCTTACACTTTCCATTCTTTTGATCATGTAGTAAGCAACGTTGAAACGAGTCTCGGTCACTAGGCAATAGATCATGAAGCTTAGACAAGCGTTGGGGTGATCCTTGTTTCCAACTAGACACACCACATTCTCCCTCACCACATTCTCCCATTTCCTATACAATGGATACATTTCTGAAAGCTCCATTTGGAAGGGATCCCTATAGATCACCTTCGAGTTCCTAGTGACTCTTCATGGTGATGCTCTTGGTTGGAACACGGTGTCCCTCACCGTGGTTGCTTCCGGGATCAAGGAGTGGTAGATAGCATGATGATCAACCATTGTGTGTAGTTGTTCCAAAGACCATTCATTGGAGTACATGCAAACACCTTGGTATGGAACCCCTATAATTCTTCCAAACTCTACAAGTGAAAGACTAAACTCTTGCTCATTGATGATGAAGGCGATTGAGATGGACCCATCTTCATTTCTAACTATTCTCATGGTCTTGTAGAACTCAAGTACAAAGACCGGGCAAATTTGTTCGTCTATGTCCAACAGACAAACAAACCCAATAGTTCCAAACACTTCCCTTATGTCGGTATTTGCAAGAAATGAAGGTTCAACAACTCTACCTTCGTGAAAGAGTCTTCTTTCAAGCATCTTAAAGGCTTTCCTATCGTCCAGACTTAGTCCATCTTTCATATGGTACATGGGTATGTAGTGAACGGTGTCTTGGTAATCTTGTTGCTTGTTGCTTGGCATGATTGTTCTTAAACAATACAAACACAATGTGGTGTTAATTGTGAATAGTAACCTAGAGGGTTTGATCACAATTTTGCTCTCATCATCTTTGTTGAATTCAAGAAATGTGTTTAATTTGTATTAACAATGATAATTCTTTGATTTAGATTATCTTAGAAAACAATGTGGTGACAAATTATGATAAACCCATTTGAACCCAACTCTTAAAGATGAAGAAATTGTAATCCTAGAAATCAAGGAATTAAATTAACAATGTAGTGAAGATTATACTTACACAAGTGATTGTTAAGCTTGAGAGGAATGATCAAATTGCTCCTTTGAACAGTAGCTGAGTTCTTGTTCGTGAGTCTTTGAGGTGAGTGTAATTGTGGAACATCCACAGTGATCATTCTTTAATTTAAGCTGTCTTCTGTTGCACGGATCCCGCGGATCCCTCTCATTTGGGATCCGGCTAGTGTAAACGTAGGGATCCGGCATGACAGCAAAAATCAGCTCAAACATTCCTTGATATCTTTGGTTTGGGAGTTCTAAAACGCCTAGTGTTTTGATGTTAAGGCTCTAAAACTTGTGATTTGAGATTTTGAAGATTTTAATACTATTCCTATTAGACGTGGTTCCCTTTTTAAGAATTAGTCGTAATTCTTGGGAAGCTTTTCAAACATTATAATAAAATCCCATTTTATCATAATATAAGAAGTTTTACATGGATATTTATTGACATAGATGAAGTGTCAATAAACCCTTTGTGATGAATAATGATTGAGGCTATCGAATAACCAAGATATCATTATTACGAGTTGGTAGCGTAGTCTATGCAACTTAGTCGAAGAATACTATTCTTGATGATGACTATAATATAGATAACTACTTAAGTAATTACTAATAGATATAAATCATGCGACTAAGATTTTAACAATAATACAATCAAAAGTAAATTGCTAAATATTCTTTTTAAGAAAAGAAGTATTTAGATGAAATGCTTTGTGATCTTCTTGGAATCTCCAGTTTCATATTGTGAGAAGGACAATACTAAAAATTCTTTTTTGCGAAAAGAAATATTTAGATAGATGCTTCATGATCTTCTTGGTAATCCTTAATCCAAGTATGGAAAATACTTAACAAGAAAAATGTTAGAACATTCTATCATTGTCCAACAATAAACATTATAATGATTTTTAAAACATGACTTAAAAAAAACATCCTTCTTTCTAGTTTTCAAACATACACGGATCGTATCAAGTCTTTAAAGTACAGCATACTCTAAAAAACTTGGTAACGAAGCTCTGATGCCAATTGTGGAAAACTAGAAGGGGGGGTTGAATAGATTTACCAATTTAAAACTTCCTTTTAAATATTTAGATCGACTTATGTCAATCTATTTGGTTGTTTATGTTGGACGTTGATAAATAGATATATAAACGTGTAATGAAAGATAAAGAGTAAGAAGCACATCACCACGACACAAGTATTTATAGTGGTTCGGCTACAAGAAAACCTTCCTTGCCCTACTCCACTCCCCGAGTCACCTACTCGAGAGTTCGTAAACACTACACCAATCTCCTTATGGCTGAGAAGCCTTCACAACGTCGCTTACACCTTTTTTCGGTACAAAGCTAAATACCGAGTTCTTTCACACCAAGGCGAACCACACCTAACACAACGTCGTCTACCCTTTATACGGTGCTAGGCTAACCACTGAGTTCTTTCACACCAAGGAGAACTAATCCTATCACAACATCGCCTACCCTTTATTAGGTACTAGGCTAAGCACCTAGTTCCATTACTATGGAGGAACTACTACCCATCACAACACTACACCTAATCTCAAGGAGATCCACTCCTTGTTACAACACCATCAAGGATATCACCATCCTTGGAAATAAACAAATACTTATATGTATAACGATGCACCTCATCGATTATACGACCTAGGCATTCTTCCCTAATGCCACTTGATTTGATTCTTAGGCATCCTTCACTAATGCCTTTAACACAACGTTTGGCACCCTTCACTAATGCCTTCGTCTTGACACCTTTAGCATTCTTCACTAATGCTTTTGAAACGGACGATAAGCACCTTTCACTAATGCTTTCGTCTTGACACTTTCGGCATCCTTCACTAATGCCTTCAACACAACATCTACGGAGGAAGAAAGAACAATCAACAAGAGAACCTCAGTTGTCTTGATGATAACGAAGCATGGCAACTCATGGACTTGAGCTTGCTCGACTTCAAGAAGTGGTGATCTTGCCTTTAAGAGGAACCTAGAAGATCACACAAAAACAAAAGACAAGCTACATAGATCTCTTGGATCTGAGGTTAGAGAGGTACAATACTTGGAGGAAGTATGTGTAAAAGTGGTGAGTTGAAATGAAGAAATGGCTCTCTATTTATAGAGGAAATTTTCTACTGTTCCCCGGATCCCGCGGATCCCTCCCACAAGGGATCCGTCTAGCACAAAGTTAGGGATCCGTGGGACGCTCCTCTTTGCCCATGGGTATTTTTGTTATGGGTCATGGGTTATGGGTTGATCCATGGGTTTCTTTCTAGATACAATGTATCTCTAGAATACATTGAACTTGGTTAAGTGGTTTGGACAAAACCATGGGTTATGAGTAAATACCATTTGTTAGTTTTTACCCATTTAGTATATACTTGTTTTTACCCATTTTAGTATACACTTAGTTTTTACTCATTTTAGTATATACTTAGTTAAGCATATGTTAGCCCAATATGTAAACACTAGTTGTTGTACATATGTATCTAAATCATAAAATCACTTATACTTGTTTTAGTGTTTTATGTGAAAACGTTAGTGTGTTAGAAAACTATTGAATCAAACTATTTACGTATTTTATTTGTTTCATTAAAATGATTTTACGTTTGTTATCGACAAAACATTAGAAGATCGTAAAATATAAATAAACGTTTTTACGGCTTATTTGTATTAACACTCTTAACACATTGCAACACCCATCTGAAATTTGGCTCTTTTTCACAGTTCAAAAAGCTAAACGCCATTGAAAATGTTTTGTTTGTTGAAGTAACTCCAACAATTGTAAAGAATGGCAGTTTAAACAACGTGGTGTTGTATGTGGAGTCCATCATCATGATTTCTGGGAATGTTGTCCATAGGGCATATGAAGTCGGGTGAACGAAAAATATTTCCTCAAGCTCATTAGTGCGGTCATTTACCATGGGGTAATATGTATAACCTTGACGCCTCAAATGTGCTAAAAGGAATTTTATTAGAGTTCTATCACCACGAATGGCGTCGCGTATCTTGTTTTGTGCATTATATATAGTTTTAATGCTAGACACGTTATCCAGATCATTCTCTTTAGTGACGAAAGTATAATGCGTGGTGATACTTTATGCTTTGTTAATTGCTCCACCAAAACGAACTCATGATCTTTTAATCGCATTGCTTGTGGAAAACCATGGAACGAATCTACAAAATCATGATTATGCCTCTCACACTTCATCCTCAAGATCCAACCATTAGTTTGACCTTTTATATATTTCGCCAGTAATTTGAATGGACAATTAGTTTTAGCGGTACTAGTCTGCCGTTGAAGTTCATCTTCTGAACCTTCACGTGCAGACGTCCATGTCTTGAACACTTATATTCGATTGAGTACTTATACCCCCTATCTGTTTTGGTTCTTGCTTTAACAATAATAAAACCGATCGATTGAGCAATAGTTTGCACCCAATTAGTTATAACATCGTCATCAGGGAACACCTAAAAAAATTAAAAAAATGCAACTTTTATAATTTTTATTTGTAACAGATAATTTATAACTTTTATACATTTTTTTACAACTTTTTTTATTTTTACAACTTATATATTTTTATTACAACTTTTTAAAAAAACTTTTTACACTTTTTATACATTTTTAACAACTTTTGTATACCTTTTTTTTACAAATTATACAAATTTTACAAATTATATACATAAAAAAATATATATAAAAAAAAAAAAAAAAAAAAAAAAAAAAAAAAAAAAACTTTTACAACTTTTACTTTTATTATTTTTTACAAACTTAACTTTTATTAACTTTTACAAAAAATAAAACTTTTGTATACTTTTACTTTTGAAAAAAAAATAGTAAAAACGCGTTTTTTTCTCTCTTTCATTAATAGTCTGACCGTCTCATATCACTCGTTTCTTTCTCTCTCTCAAATCACTCGTTTCTCTCTCTAACTGTGAAAAACTCTCTTTTTTATATCTAACAAGTAAAAAAAACTTGTTAGATCTTGGTTAGAAACCAGTTGTGAATCTTTGTAGATGGTTGGTTTTGATCTGTGATGGTTGGTTTTGTCTCACCTCTTATCTGTGACGTTTGGTTATTTTTTTTTAGATCTAAAAAAAATGTTTAGATCTTGAAACTGTGACTTGTTTGGTGGTTTTGATCTGTGATGATTGGTTTAGATCTAAGAAATGTTTAGATCTTGAAAAATCTTTTAGATCTAAAAAAAATGTTTAGATCTTGAAATTGTGACTTGTTTGGTGGTTTTGATCTGTGATGATTGGTTTAGATCTAAAAAAATGTTTAGATCTTGAAAAAATCTTTTACATCTAAAAAATATTTTCGATCTTGAAACTGTGACTTGTTTGGTGGTTTTGATCTATGATGATTTGTTTAGATCTTGTTTGGTTTTGATCTAAAAAATATTTTAGATCTTGAAACTGTGACTTGTTTTGGTGGTTTTGATCTGTGATGATTGGTTTAGATCTAAAAAAATGTTTAGATCTTGAAAAAATCTTTTAGATCTAAAAAATATTTTCGATCTTGAAACTGTGACTTGTTTGGTGGTTTTGATCTGTGATGATTGGTTTAGATCTAAAAAAATGTTTAGATCTTGAAAAAATCTTTTAGATCTAAAAAATATTTTCGATC
Organism: Chrysanthemum seticuspe; assembly: GCA_019973895.1. NCBI lineage: Eukaryota > Viridiplantae > Streptophyta > Magnoliopsida > Asterales > Asteraceae > Chrysanthemum > Chrysanthemum seticuspe. The sequence goes on from BPTQ01000003.1 coordinate 169,212,632, forward strand.
TTGAAACTGTGACTTGTTTAGTGGTTTTGATCTGTGATGATTTGTTTAGATCTTGTTTGGTTTTGTTCTAAAAAATATTTTTAGATTTTGAAAAATGGTTTCGTTGGTTATTGTTTGTACTTGTTGGTGATCTGAGCTAGCTGGTGGTCTGTAATGTCTGTGAGAGTTGCTTTCGTGATTTCTTGAAACTGCTTAAGCAGATCTGTGATGTTTCTTTAGTTTGTTCTTCTTTGGTGTGATGCTTAAGCAGTTTTGAAACCAAGAAACCATCACAACTGCTTAAGCAGTTGATGATGGTTTCTTGAAACTGCTTAAGCAGGTCTGTGATGTTTCTTTGGTTTTTTTTGTGAAATAAGCAGTTTGTTAAAAAGATATGCGATGATGATTTTTATAAAAAAAAAAAAAAATTTAAAAAAAAAAAAAAAAAAAAAAAAAAAAAAAGAGGCTTAGAGTTTTGGCGTGACATAACCGAATAGACGGTAAAGTGAGTTTCTATCTCACTTTGCAACATTCGAATTTTCAGCCAACAGGATAAAAAGCTAATAATCTGAGCCTATTAATAACTCGATACGTTTTTTATCTCTTGTGTGTAAAATGGTGAACTAGACATGCTGGTGTTGTTGCTTGTTGGTGGTCTATGAGACTTGCTGGTGTTGTTGCTTGTTGGTGGTCTGTGAGACTTGTTGGTTATGTTGTTTCTTGTTGGTGGTCTGAGACATGCTGGTTATGTTGTTGCTTGTTGGTGGTATGTGAGACTTGCTGGTGTTGTTGCTTGTTGGTGGTCTGTGAGACTTGCTGGTTATGTTGTTGCTTGTTGGTTGTCTGTGAGACTTGCTAGTTATGTTGTTGCTTGTTTATTGTGTTGTTGCTTTCTTGTGGCATTAGGCCACCCCTTATAATGAAGTGAACTTCTGCAGTTTTGCTTTCTTGTGAACTTCTGCAGTTTGAGAATCTTTTATGCACAATCAAAACGTTTACAACATTTGCACAATAAAAACGTTTAAAATTTTGAACTGTGAGACTTGCTGCAGTTTGAGATGAGGAGATGATGATAACCGAAACCGAATGGACGGTAAAGTGAAATAAAATCTCACTTTGCAACTTTCGAATCTGAGCCTCAAATTTTTCCGACTACGTTTTTCTAAAAAAAGTTATAAAAGAAAAACTTAAAAAAAAAATTATAAAAGTTATAAAAAAAGTTTAAAAAAACATAAACATGTAATAAAAAAATGTAGCAAACTTGTAAAAAAACCAGCAAAATGTAGCAAACTTGTAAAAAAAATAAACATGCTTTGTGTATGTGAAAGTGTAGCAAACTTTGGCACGGAAAAATCGAAAAAAAAAACACAAAAATACACATGCCACAGCTACCTCAGACCACCAGCTAGCTCAGACCACCAAAAAGTACAAACACCCCTGATGGGGTGTTTCATTAAACATATGAGTATCTATAAAACTTTCATTGTCGTTAGTTTGCACAGTACCATATTAACATAATAAACTCTTGCATAGTGATGCTGTAAATATTATCTAAAGCACTGGATAGTTAGAGGAAGCATAGTGATTGTCAAAGGTGCCTTAAGGCTAAAGCTTGTAAAACAACCGCTTTAGACTTATGATTTTAATACGCCTCTCATTTTAATATGTCTTGCATATTTTTAGGTCCCAAAATCGTTAAGTTTTAAGGCTATGCATGTCTCATATTTTTGTTTTTCAAAACATAAATGTTATGATATAAAAGTTAATGTTTGTTTAAAAGTAATCGGACTCATTTTTGAATAACTGGAAAGTAGATTTAACCAACAATATATGCATTTACTTGGTTCCTATTATACTAGTTGAGCTGAGCATCCCAAAAAGTAAACTCATTTCGTTGAAAAATCTTAAGCATCTGTTCACATACCACACATTAATCATGACTTCATTCTTGCCATAGGCGCCGATCGCCACGGTAGCATGGTACTCATTATAATTCAATTTCTTTATAAGAGAGGTACTATAGGGGTGTTTATCGGTTCGGTTATCGGATTATTCAGTTTATTCGCTCGGTTTGTTCGGTTAATTTTTTTTTCTGGGTATAACCGAGAACCGAACCAAATCGAACTTAAATTGATTAAACCGAACCGAATAACCGAAAACCGAACACCCATAACCGAAAACCAAACCGAATTACATAAATTTAATTATTTATCCATTTATTTATATATATTTTTAGCAAAAAAATAATTCAAGCTCAAAAACTGTTATATATATAGTATAAAAGAGTTTTAATATTTTTTTAATATATAAATTTATTTGAATTCGGTTTTCGGTTTGGATTGCTAAAACCATAACCGAACCGAAAACCGAATATTTAATTCGGTTCGGTTCAGTTTTGGCAACTTCGGTTCGGTTACGAGTTTGGTTCGGTTATATTCGGTTCGGTTCGGTTTCGGTTTTCAGTTTATTCGGATATTACGCAACCCATGAAGACCCCTATATCCACCTAGTCAAATTGGGCCTTAATTGGAAACAATGTATGGAACTATGGAAGTATCAATATATTTGTGTTAACAACTTAACATTTATCGTAGATGGATTTGTGATTAGGATTTGAATTTTGATTTAAATTTAGATTATAATTTAAATTTAGGTTCGATATAAGAAAGAGAAAATAATTTTATATGTTAAATGTATAAAAATAAAATAATTTTATATGTGGATGTAAAAGTCAAAAATAAAATAAACAATTTTATATGTAGCAATACATATTTATACATGAGAGATATAGAATGAAGCAAAATTATACATGTTAGAAAATGAGATACCAATTGATATATTTATTGTTACATATCGAATCATGTTTACTCTTCTAGTGATAGTTGCTTTAGCGAAAACAAGTTTTTCAAAACTATTATTTAAAAATTAAATAAAATCGACAATGTCACGGGATATTATCAATAGAAGAAAAGTTATTATGCCATACTGATTTTAAAAACAAAAATATATAGATCTTGAATAAAAGAAATTGAAAATAATAAATTTTATAAAAGTATAAACATAAATACATTTTATGCCAAAGGCCTCATCTGCGAAATTTGCTTTAAGCGTCCTCAAGAAGACTTGAGATGCCGCTAGTTATTGCAATATATTCAGCAAATTGATGTATTTTTTATCGAATACTAGCACACAGTCCAACTATGATATTTCAAACATATGATGAACCGTTTGTCATCCGTTTTTGCTGTTTAACCTACCAAATGATAAGATAAAAATGACCTAAATGGTCGAAAATTCGAAATAACAAATAGCTCATCACGTGAACAACATGACAATAATGAAATACTTAACAGTTAACACTAGCAATGACAACAACTTCTACTGGAATAAGGGTATACAGTCAATAATGCTTGTACACCGACGGCTTGTTTGTTTTAATTTTGTATTAAGTCGTGTTTAAATAAGAGATGACTTAATGTAGACGCTCTTAGTTTTATCATTTTATATTTTCAATCATCTTTCTCTATTAAGTCATTAATAAACAATTTTTATATGACTTTTTGAATTCAGTTTTTTTCATATTAAGTCAAATTTAAACACCACATAACTTTGTACCCACCAAATCCTGCATAACTTTGTTACATACAATATACGTATTATATCGGTTGCTATAAACTTATCATTTATTTATTTTTATTTTTTGCAGGGCATAAACTTATCGGTTATTGTTTTCACGTAATTAGACACCCCCGCCCCTTTTCATTTGGTTGCTATAAATAAGAATCCATGAATACCACAATGCACATCACTCCACTTCCCTAAAACATGGGAATGCTTAGGTTACTCATGTGCATTATGCTTGTGGTCATCGGCATCAACTCTCTAATTTCAGCTAAAGCAGCAGCAATATGTAACCCGATCCAACTAAGCCCATGTGCCACCGCAATCCTATCATCAACGGCCCCATCAGAAACTTGTTGTGGGAAGATCAAAGAGCAAAGGCATTGTCTTTGTAACTACATCCATAATCCACGACTGCAGAAGTTCATCAACACTCCTAATGCTAGAAAGGTTGCTGATACTTGTGGCACACCTTTTCCCACTTGTTAATCAAAGAAGTCTCTTGCGCGTGTTTGTGTTTAATGTGTGTATGTGTTTAAGGTTATCCTGTTCTATGGAACTTGCTATTATTAGTATTCTGAATGGTAGTTTGTGAGCTAATTTGTAATGCTTTTTTAAGGTTGATGGCAGTATCACTACTATGTAAAGATATATATTAAGATGCAATATGTTTGATTCAATGAGCTATGTCAAAGTTAAGGGATCCCATAAGAAGTACCCAACTAGCACTTTTGTCATAGTAACAGTAAATACAGTTAGAATTGATGTCGGAGATAAGGTAGAACATTTCTTTATTTCATAGATATCCAAACGCAGAAAATAATGTGAATATATTACATAGAAGTTGCATTTTATTGATAGTGATCTAAGAAAGGTTCATAGTTGGTACCCCGTAAATCACTTGCTTTGAAGCCTCCATCAATGGAAGGTAACCATTATTCCTAAAAGTGAAATACTTTGATAGCTTGTATGATGTGTTAAGTTAGGATCTTTAATTAGCACACATGCCCAACACATAAGCCTACACGTGTTCAAGTTGAATCCAAAACCAATACCACACTCACAATTCACAAGTAACTGTGAATAGCGTTGAGGCCTTTAAGCATAGTAATGATCAATTGATGAAAATGTTGTTGGATTAAATCCTGAAATTAAAGCAACTAAAACTTTGTGCATAGTCTTACCTTGTACAAATCGGGAAGTATCTTGAATCTTGATCAAAGGTTTTGAGACTGACGAGCAATAATTTGATGGCACTAAGTCTCATTTAATTCAGAAGAGAGCAATGGTACACCTTCATCTTGGAGCTTTTCCCAGCCACCCGTATCAACCATGGAATAAATCCAATAATAAACAACTGATCCCACCCATTGATAGTAACACAAAAGTGGTTTAACTAGCTAACAGATTCTTGTGCAGAGTTGCAATGCAACTCAGTTGCATAAAAAATGGTTAGGTAATTACGTATTATGGTGTGGCAAGTGTTCTTAAGGATCTGCCCAGTAGGCATGCTTCTGCACCTAAAAGCTAACCCTGTTTAGATGCTCAGATGGGAACAAAAACCATACAGTTAATGATCTGATACAGTTTTCTTTTAACGGCAACATATGTTATATAAACCAAAATACAAAGGTACAAAGAAGTACAATCGACACTTGAAAGAAACAAAACCACTCAGATCAAACCACAATTCCTCCCCTCTTATGCTATATCTATAATAAATAGAAGTTGAAGTATACAAGAGGCGTAACATCGTAGACCAAAAACGACCCTAGAATCTATATTTGATCCTAAACAAGATAAGCTAAAAGATTATAATTTACATGCCTTAATTGGGCCCAAGCACCACTCTATCCATGATGAAATAGCTCCTTTTGCCTATTAGAAATCCAATGAAAAGAAAGAATTTACACCTCATCACCTATAGTCGTAAGGTTTGAGACTTTATTTTCGAAGACTCGCATATTTCAGGAACACCACACCATAAATAGTATCACCCGACAAACCGCTTGCCAAATCGTTCTTTCCTTTTTGTGAAAATTTGTATTACTTTTGTTCTCGATAATGTCATGAAGTGGCCCAATATTAAAAGTTCCAATATTCCACCACTTAAAGATTCTACCCCAAGCTTCAATTACCCGAGAGCACCCTATGAATCAATGTTCAGCCGTTTCTATATCATTATCACAATGTGGACAAAGAATTGAGTTAAGATCCATACCATAGTGATCGAGCCGAGTTAAAACCAGAAGTCTTCTTTGTTGTAGGCACCAAATAAAAATACAAATTTTCTTTGGGATGATCTTGCACCACTTTGTTTCTTTGACTATATTTGTAGGACCTAAAATTTTATCGGCAATCATTTCTCTAAGTCTCAACTGTGAACGTCCTTTTGTCATCATAAAGCCATCTCCATGAGTCGACATGTAGCACATTTTGGAAGAAAAAAGAAAATAGTTAAAACAGTCAATTCCTCAAGATCTCCTAAACCTCTTCCCCTTAATTCCCTACTCCAATCCAACCTCCAAACCCATTCACCATTTATCTACCCCCTCTTATCTCCTACCGTAACTTCTTTATTAGTTTCTAACCGATATAATCTATATCCCATTCTCAACCCAACTATGTACCCAAAAAAAAACCTATACCCATTACCTACTTTCTTTACAAATGAATTGCAAAAGTTGAAACCCAAAATTTGTAAATTTCAACCAACCTGACGATGTCTCCCCACTTAGAACCTCTAAACCTCCTATCAATGTCCTCTTCATCTTTACAAATGAATGAAGTCATGATTAAATGTGTGGTATGTGAACAGATGCTTAAGATTTTTCAGCGAAATGAGTTTACTTTTTGGATGCTCAAACTATTATAATTAGGAACAAAGTAAATGAATATATTGTAAGCTTGATAGGCACACATCTTTATACAAGTTGACAAGATGTTATAGAAAGCATATGAATATGAATGTTTTGTTCTTGTTCGAGGCGTGCTAACTTTTGCAGCTCTTGCAAAAGGGTTTTTTCATCTCATACGAAGGGATCGCATTTGAATATGTGTGGTCCAACCGATTATACTTCTGTTTAGGGCATCGTTTGAAGACAATACATTTGCAGCTGGCCCCTTTTAAGTTATAAATATGCTTTAGAAGGTTTTATGTGAAACAAATTGTTGGGCAGGTCAGCATCTAGTGGCCACGATGTTGGTGGTGACTGCCTAGCAAGGCCGTTGATGTGGTTCATGCAATAAACTACATAAGCATTGAAGACTTGCAAAATCGAAAAAGTTCCTTTCAGTATAGGATTATTGTTAAAATTAATTGTCAACTGTCACAAAGGAAATCAAAATGCTATATATCACATATGTAAATGTTGACGGCCATATCTAGTTATATATGGGTTTTGTCTGTACTTTTGTCATTAATTGGGTGTTAAACATGAATTTCAAGGACTGAGATTTTGGACCCAAAAAAATGGAGCATTCAGATGATGTTGATTTGAACTCGACCGCATAAAAAATGCAGCTCAACAACCTGACAAACCCTGTTCTACTGAAGATCTAGCCACGAAAGGACATAACTGATTATTGCAGAGTAAATATCAACTAAAAACACTCGTGTAGCCACGCAGCATGTATAAGATTATCCCAACCCTTTTTCAGTTTCCATGGGCATTTCCAGAAAGAAAGAAAAAAAGCCCTATGCTTGTATGAGCATCTTTATGAGGCTATGATAAATGCTTTACTTGCATTTATAGAATCGAAAACGTTGCTCAAGCAGGCAGGGTAAAAATGCAACTTCAAGTTCAATTCTAAACATTAAAAACCCCGGAATACGAAGTTTAGAGAGCACAAGCAAAACAAAGGTGTGAAGCTTGCACATAAATAGCAGCAAATAAACAAAATAAGATAATACGATATAACCAAAAAAAACTCACTAGTCAATAAATATCTAAATAATACCATTACAAACTTCTTTTAAAACAGATCACCAGGACAAAAAAAGGAACCTGTTTATCTCATACTATTAATTTATAAAAAAGAAGCATGCAACATGGAGATTTACTTTACTTTACTATAACAAAGCTCACGTCTACTCTATCATATGGCTTTAACACCATATTTCTTTAACATTCCCAGTCTCTGCCTTTTTTTTTTTTCTTTTTTTTTTTTTTTTTTCTTTTTTTTTCTAATTTCACTTTTTCACGCAGTTTATCTTTTTCCCACATATCACCTTCCTTCTCATTCAACATGTCAAAACTAAAAAACCACCTGTCCCACCTCAGTGACCAACGTACACATATGCATATGATTAGGGTTTGTTACAAGCATTTAAGTTACTAGAATTCAACTTCATCTCACCTACGGGAAAAGAAAAGATAATCTGGATGATTGACCTGAAGCATTGTCAGCCAATTATCAGCCGCCTGCAATAAAGAGCTCACCAACGTGTGGTCATTGTGGACCCATAGTGGTGACTTGAACTTGTATGAAGCAAGACCAAACACTGGTAATGACACCTTAGGAATGTCATCCTTCCCGTTTGGATAGCTGACAACAGGTGGATGCTCACATTGAATCCCTGCAACAAAAAATTATGCAACTAGTAAATACACCAAAAGATAGTGATTTCAACCCATTTATGTATCAGTCTGTCAATATGGTCTTTTATTCATCTCAAACAGGTCCAGTGGGTCATTAAAGAATAGCTAAAAGGGAAACACGAGGAAAGCCACCCAAACTCTATTCTCACTGCATACAGCCTCCTAAATCATTCCATTTGTGAAATTTAGATTAGGCAGCCTCTCATAAATAATATAAGCATGGCCGGTTGTAGGGGTGTGCAGCCTGTGCAGTGGCACAGGGCCCAATAACCTATAGGGCCACCAATTTTTGTAAGTCAATTATATATATGTAGCAAAATGAATTCAACCAATATTTGATGACAAAAACCCATCCAATTTTTGTTGTATCGATTCTTCAGTATGGCTGCATTTTAAGTTTTCTTGTCTTTCTCTTTCTTATGTGATCAACAACGGAAAACATTAATAAGACCTCAAGGGTTTTTTTTTTAAGTCATTCAGTATGCTTTGTTGTCTTGTCTTTTATGGTTACGTATTTGATATTCAAGAAATACAAAATTTTGTGAGATGATGACACTTTGATATATACCCAGTTTTACCGTTTACATGTATACTTGTAAGTTGTAACTATTGCTCGTAATATTAATGAAGCTTTTACATGTATATTCACAGTTTTAAATGTTAAGAAGGCCTACTTAATATTATGGCACATGGCCAACATAATCAACAAGACATGCTGTTAATTCACAGTCACTTATTGTTGGTATATTTGGTTTCAAGACAACAGCCTTGTGTAGTCGTTGTAACTTGTAGCATTATGATATAGCCTTCTTCATTTGATTAGAAAAATTATGAACTTGGATGTGAAATGTCCAAAAATCTGTATACTATGTCATGAAAATACGTCTTAAGAAATAACAAGTATAATTTGTTATAAATAGGCCTCCTCTGTAGTTGTCGCACAGGGCCACCAAAATCAACGAGACGGCCCTGACTAAAGTATACAGATAAAAACAGATAACAAACATCATACAACTTTCGAATGCATAATGCAGAATCAGAATCAACGACTGACCTGTCACAGGAGTGTGCAGAGAATGAAAGGTCAGAAAGCAAGCATCAAGATCTTTCAAGGTGGGTCCCATAGGAATCCTGTATATCGGGTACCTAATACAAGCAACACAAAGTCCCATTAAGTACATGTGTATATCTGAGAATGAGCAAACACCAGGACCAAATTCTAGATCTTAGTAATCATACCAAGCCACTGATAGCCAACTCGATGGTAGCAGGTCACAACTTCTTAGGCTTTTCAACTCAGGGAAGCGGCGGGCAAGATCAAGTATCTGTTGGAGCAAGAATATAAAACTAATTAGTGAAAGAAAAAAAGAAAAAGCATTTGAAGCTAATTTACAGTTGCTATGCTGTGTACACCAGCATAGAGTGACAAGAGTAGAGACTCGCCTTATCAGTCAAAGGTTCTCTGCCCCAAGGCTGATTTCGCTCAAGATACTCAAATAACAGGCAACCTTGAGTGCTAATAGAATCACCATCATCACTAGAAAAGCCTTCTTGGAGTACATGATGCTGATCATTTAGTGACAACTGGTCTATCCGCCTAGATATTTCTCCATTCGGGTGGTGATTATCCTGCTTCTCCCTAGAGTAATGCAAAGAGCATCTATCATGTTCATCATAGTCACTGCTCACATCACTACTTGAATCCTTAAAGGAGTCCCCGTCGCTATATTCAGTTGGTTGCCTGCAAAACAGCACAATAACAAGATTATTTTTTTAAGATCAGGTACGTTCACATTTATTAGTTTCAGACAGCTAAAAATTAAGCCAAAACAGAAGAAAATTTCCAACACCAAATGAATTTATGCTTCAGGAGCGATATATGCATGTCCGGCAAATGAGCAATGAGTAATATTAGAGAATATGCATTCACTTCATGAGAAGATATAAGTTCTTATCCTCCAAAAGCATCTCACCTCGTTTAAATCCTGTTGCTCTATCTAATATTATTATGATTTTAAATCCTGTGGCTCTATCCTAAGAATATCATCCCTAGCAATTTCTTCATATTTCTAATGATCCCAAAGAACAGAAGACTTCATTCCTAGATCCTAACTACTTTTGGTCCCAATCTCCTTGTTAAATTTTCTGTGTCCCAATCAAAAACAACAAAGTTGCACATCATAGACTCTATTTTGTACTGGCCAAAGCCAAAACGTAAAGCAAAGTACATCTCAACTCCACATACCTTTAGCTATGCAGTCACAGACTTGACACTACCTAGTCTCGTAACTCAACACTATTTCTACAAGGGTTCTTACTTCTGCATTTGTGATTAAAGAAAATAACTAGTGTAATACCAATAGAAAACATTTAAATATCATAATTAGTTCACATAACATTTTTCTTATACATACAAGTCTGCCCCTTTTCACCAATGAATAAGCCTACAGGACAACCAACTGTTATCAGATATATCATTCTATCAGGACAGCTAAATCCAACTCATGCCATGTGATAAATGATCAATCAAAGCATTTAGCTCAGAAAATGTGGTACATTGAATGAAAAGATAGCCTACAATTCACGAGCACTACCACAAATATAACCAAGAATCACTACAAAATCATAAACAAAAAGATTCAAAAAAACAACACAAGATATGTAATGGTCTGCTGGTAAGTGGTAACAAGACCAAGATAGCATGTACTTAGCCATCACATGTTGCATAGGTTGTAAAAGGAATAAATTTAGCGATAACGTGCTGCATATTTAATAAGCAACTAATTAACCTTTTACAAAAAATAACTTTTCGGAAGAGCTTCTTTTTCATGTCAAACGACAAGAGAATAGCCAAAACTCAAAAAAGTCCCACGCACAGATGCAGAAGCTTGTGCAATCGACCGCCAAAACTGTGCTTCAAAAAGATATTGTGTGGCATTTTATGTTATGTCCATTAAAAGTAGCAATGCTCAATACCACAGCATTGCAAGCTCACTCTGATAGTTTTTAATGCTCATATCAATATTTTAAGTGATCATCAAACCCACACAGTGTAATAAAAAAAAATTGCATGTTTTATTGCTTCTGAAAAGTGCAAATCGATATTTCAATAAATCATAGATCCTACTAATACAAGTAATAACAAACAAAAAGCTTGTCATTCAGAGTAACATAAACCTATACAAGAAAAAGGTACATCAGAACTATTTAAGTGCTATAGTACCTGGATTTCACTGAAGACTTCAAAGGGTCTCCATATATTTGAATCCCAGACAAATACGGCACATAATACTGAATCACACCATCTGTACCATCCAATACCAACGGGACACCAGCACCATAAGCACTCCACTCTTTAAAAGACTCCCATAAATCACCGAGCACAAAATACGGCTGATGTTCCACATCACTCGTCCTCCACCCTCTTGTAGTCCTCTGCAGCCACAGAATATAATCAAAAATCACAACTTTACACCAAACAAAACAACTATAATAAACGCCACTATACTAACACCAAACATGAACATTGATAAGAACTTAACAAGCAACATTGACCAGCCCATATTACGCGCCCCAAGGACAATACGGAGAAGACAGTGTTAAAACCGACTCGGAGTCCCACTAAAGAGAGCATTTGTGAAACATGACCATATCCACAAAGTCTTCTTTTTTGTGACCAGCTTAACTACGCGCCTAAAGGCTAGCCCATACTTGGATTCTTATAGAATAACATCAACACTATCAACTGAGCTACAACTGATTACAAAAAACAGAAAGCATCCCAGTTGATTAAAATGTTAAAAACGATTGATACTCCAAATCACTAATCCTCCAAAGAGAAACAAAAAACAGAATAGCCCTTTATATCAACATAAATCTTTTTGAAAAACTCTCGCGAAATGCTAATAACCAGTGCCCACACGTCCCGTCTTCCGTCATACCAAAAACCCGCAATAAAGTACACTCTTCCAGAACCAACTCAGCTAAGCGCCTAAAGATCGTTTCCACATATTTCCACTTCTAATCGAAAAATAGCATTTCATGAACTTTTTACATCTAAACACAAAAACTAAAGCATAAAACTAGATTAAAAAAAGTCAAAAACCAAACTAGCGTTGACTATTCCAAAGTCAAACAAACCTTAGACAGATGCTGAGCAGTAACAGAAGGCGTAACAGATTCCAAAAACCGTTCAAGGTTACACACAGGTGACGTCACCCCCACTAGCTTCATCTCTTCCACGTTTCGATTCTCCGGTTCATCTGACGCCGTAGTGACGTCACTTTGTTGTTGTTCTTGTTTATTCTGACGGCTCTTTCTGGCTTTAGCAGGGTTATAAAATCTGTCATCTCCGTTGCTGTTGTTGTTGTTATGTCGACTACGGTTAAACTGTAATCCAGCGCCTAACATATTACTTTTTTATAAATTTACTATTCGATCTGGTTAACTTTTTTATATATTTGTTTGATCTTGTTTTTTTTTATGGATTCAGAGAAGCAAATAAAAGTTGGGTTTTGTGTTTTGATCGTGAGGTGAATAGGAATTTGAAGTGATGATGGTATTTGATGAAAGAGAGAGATGAATGAAGGATGGAATGGAACACTAGTGTGTGTGTATGTGTGTGAGGGGAAATATGGATGGGGCCAAAGGCTAAAGATGGACAAAACTTTGAACATCAAAAAGATTGAAATTTTAAATTCATTTTTGACGTTACTCTATGGAGTGTTTCTTTTTCTTACTAAAATATCAAGAGGTTGTGTTTTACACAATTTTTCATCTTTCGTCTTAAAATTTTAAAAATTACGCCGCTCGTTTCTATACTTGTCATTTTGTAGCAGACCGGTTCTTTGATTAAACGGTTGTTAAAAATGTTGTCAAGTGAGCCATGTGCAAGTCACGTGGCGGACATTTTAGTCTTTTCATCTTCGACCTCTAATTATTGTTTTGCTTTTTGATTTTTCTTATAACTAAATGCATAAAAAAAATAAAAAAGCTCAAGAAACAAGAAATAACAAGCTCATTGCAACCACCCATTATCTTTTTCTTTGTCCCAGCTTAAGAAACACCCATTAGGGTGGTGGCAACCGGGGATCGGCATGATTAGGCATGCTTCATGCCGATCGGTGAAGGTAATGCCTCAATTTCGGCATCAATCGGTTTGGGCCTTCGGTGTGAACATTCGGTATATATTACCGAATTGGCATCAAACAAAAGTGAATGAGTGACCATGAAAGTTTGTGTGTTATATTAATTCCCACCAATCATATTGCTTCATTTTATATTAATGAATGTGAGGTATGGGTTAGGTATGGTTGCCACAAAAAATTATTGTTAGGTATGAGATAGGTATGAGATGAGTTGGAAGGATATTATTGGTGGGTGATTAGGCATGAAAATTTTTGTTAGACATGGTTGCCACCACCCTTAGAGGATCTGTAAAGATCAAGAAACACTTATTATCGATATGTGACTATAAAAGAAACAAACACAACTTGGATTTCGTAATCTAGACAAAAACAACAAGAAAATCACAAACCCACTTCATTTTATAAAAACCTTACCCGACACCTGTAAAGATCTTTAGCTGAAATATCACAAACATTTAAATCAAAATGAATAGAAAATTAACACGAACAACAAGAATATCACAAACTCATTTCATTTCATACAAACCCATTTCATTTGAATCCAGTCGGGTCATGCCCAAAAAAAATTAAATCAAAATGAATAAAAGATTAACAATTAAATCAAAGCATCAAGTCTAAATTTTTCACTTGACTGTTTAAAAATAAAAAAATAACATCACGTGAATCTGATAACCGTATTTGGAGATCTTTAACATATTAAGATGAATGTTTATAACCAAATCAGAAACATATAAATATGAATCTGATTTCTCAAACATCAAACCCACATGTATTGATAATAAAAATCCCACATCTGAAATCAAACACTCGAATCTTAAAACCTTTAAGAGACCAAATCTTAAATACTAAAAACCTTCAAGAACCCAAAAATCAATGAAACGCTCCTTTTCTGACTCGATTTTCTTTTACATAAAAGACTTTATCTAAACGGACCTTTCGTTACTTCTCAAGTATTCTTTTAAATGAAAGTAGGCTCAATTACCTATCCAAAGACGGGTGGCAAGACTTCTAACGACTTTGAATTTATTTTATATGATTTTTCGAACATTTACCAAAAACCCAAAAATTGTCTCTAGAAGCCCAGCTTGAACTTTCTGCCCAAAAAGGCAGTTTCCAGCCGCCTGACTTGGTTTCCAACCGCCCAGTTGGAGGCTTGCTAATCCAAATGTTGCGTTTTGCTCGTAAAAACAACTTCCCGAGTCCGATACCTCACCAAACTTTCTAGAATTCATTTAAACAATGTATTACTTCATTTTCATAAATATTTATGGTCTAAGGACTTACAGAAACATACTTTACATGGTTTGCCAAAAATCTGTGTTGACCCGTTTGCATACAATATAACAAATGACTTTACATACTTTAACTTCTGCAATTACAAGATACTTTGACACTTGACAACATTAACAAAATATTTACGAAGCTTGGGGGTTCAACATCGACTGAGCTCGTTGTCTAGTACTGTTACGCGTACAACGCGCGTTCGGGGTCAAAGGAAACTTCCTTTTCTTCGAGCAAGTTTTTCAACCACCTAGGCAGTGAACCTAATCGTTGTAGTGTAGTATTAGGGTAAGCCTCGGGATTGATATCGTTCTATAGGGGAATAGGAATGCTAGTGAGAAGTTACTACGCTAAGTTTGGGGTTGAGGAAGATTATTTTTTATCTTTTTTTTATATTTTTTAGAAAATTGAAATTACGAATCTCGGGGTATTTTGTGGGGGGTTGGTATTTCTACCGATTACTCTACTATTCTAATTATCTAATTAACTAAGCTAAGGGGTAGTCTATGTCTAACTGATGTGTGCTCGTATGATGATTAAAAATGTGTTTACCTAGATGCTACTACTCCATAGTTATCTCCTATTGATGGTTGAATTGTCACGTCCTTATTCTTAACTCGTCGTGTCTTCTAAAGTCGTAGGGTATGCTTTTTTCCCTAACTCTTTGAGGATGCCTTAAGTTTATTGCCTACGAAATCTCTAGGATTCATAAACTAACTCTAAGGTTATCTTTGGATTTTTAGCCTACAATAACTCTAGGCGATTATAAACTAATGTTCACAAATATTACTAAAGCATTAAAAACACAACGAATGATCTATCGCAATCCTAGGTAAATTACAATTAAGATAAGAGACAACCAATCAATATTCAATACCTAGGTTTCATAAATCTAAGCAAACACACAAGTAAATTAGTCGGACATGAAAAACATGCAAGCATACACACATACAATTGAAGACAAAATTGAATCAATGAAGTAAATTACTTATCTTGTTGTAAAATAGGGTATTAGAACCCTAAGATACTGCCCAAGATAGCCAAAAATCATTATTAGGTTTTACTCCACAAAACTACCTCTCAAAACGTCTGAAAATTCGAATTCTATATATAGAGTTACAACATGCGACGGCGTCACTCTTTAAATGTGACGCCGTTGGATCGCCGCCATTAGGGTTTCGTCTTGACCACGTCAACCTTGTAACGGCGTCACCTTATGGTTGTGACACCGTCGGCTTCATCTTCTGACGCCGTCGGGATCTGAATCTAGGCCGTTTGAGTTGTGACGCCCTACTCTTTAAAACCTGACGCCGTCGGGTACAAAATAGCAATTTCGCTACTGAGCCATCACAAATTTGGAGCACGTTACGACGACGTCGGCTTCTATCTGTGACGCCGTCACCTTCAATTCCAGCAGCTTTAGTGTCTTGATCTTGACTTGGCCATTTTCTTCATATATTCACGCCTTTTCGTCCGAATAAGTGTCATTCCAGCAATTTGTCTTCAAGAGACCTAAAAAGTGAAAAGGAACGAAATTAAGCAGTAACGGACATAAAAGTGGTCGATTAAGGGCTTAAATGACCCCTCAAAAGTGTACCTTTTAAATCCTTATCAAATATCCCTACACTTGGTATTAGCTTATCCTCAAGCAAATGTGCTTTTGGCCAATTAATTTATAAGTTAAGAGTCATGAATCATTAGTTTAGAACAATTCACAACAAGTATAAGCCCCGCAAAAGTCATAACAAGCACAGAAATTACATACTAGCATCTCGCAAGTGGTGTTTGGATACTCTCATCTCTCGGGTGTATATGAAATATATCAAATTGAAAATGGAAGATAAACACTCATTAACCGGTCCTAGTACATAGATTACCATAGGCTTGAGACTAGATCAAACCTCCATCGCTTTGGCGTAAGCACCTAGGAAAAACTATCCAAGAAGTCTTTTAAAGGGTTGTAATGTTAGGCTTACGGTAGGGAAACAAAGGGTTTGGTGGGATAGGCGATTTAGTGGTGGCAAGTCAAAAATCTTTATGTTACAAGCATGAGAAGAATGGCGTTGCTAAGCCAAGACTCAACACTCTAAACTCTAGATAACTTTGAAACAAACAAACATAAATTTAAAGATAGATGTAGGATGGTAGCCCGTATGTTTTTTTTTTCATTTTTTTTATTTTTTTTTCAACACTCTTTTTTTTCGATTTTTTTTTCATACACTTTTACTCTACCATCCTCTACGATGACATTAAAATAATAGGGATTTATAGGCACATCCCTACACTTGAGTTTTATTACTCTAACACTAATTTGACCCGAATTGAAAAGATCAAAACACTTGGAGTACATTATTACGTAAATAAAGGGAATTTGAATTTAACGTTCCTTCCCGTCACTTCATAAAATTTAACTTTTCCCATGAGTCCCAATCGTCCCAAAACTGTGTACAAAGGATATGACTCGACTTAGCAACTTATGCAAGCAACTAGATAATTGAACTAAGGGTTTAGTGTGATAACAATAATGCACTAAAAGTGAGTGCATACAAGGTAGGCTAAGGCGATTTGGGTGTACATTTGGGGGTGGATTGTAAACAATGCTCTTCATTGATATTCTATAAAACCGAAACATCACGAGAACCGCAAAAAGGATAGGCTCTGAGGGGTTAACTAGGGGTATCGTGTACTAAAGATGAGTACAACGCAAGGATGTGGGGGAATTACTCAACCGATGTGGAAGAAGTAATTATAATACGGGTATCAAACAAGGGTTATCCTAATGCCTCTTATCATTTAGTTATTCATAACTACACAAGTGTAGTCTCACTAGCGATCTCGGAATGCATCACAAAACAAGTTCTAGAATCTATTATACTACCGGTACACTCTCGAAGCATTAAAGATGAATGCTTTAATTCCTACAAATCTAAGGGCGATCCTCACATTTTGGGGTGGAATTTGAGTAGTAAATGGTTTTGTGCTAGTCATATAACTTCATATCCATGAGACGCTTTATTAAGACTAATGGCTCACTCCTACATTTCATGAAAAATTTTAAATTTGGTGCCAAAATTACCCTAACCGATATTTCTCATGGTTTATTACACAAATGAAATTGGACAAGGCAAATAGTCAAGGATAAGCATAGTTTCAAAGTTCTCATTTTATTTTCCCTCCCTACACTTAAACTGAACATTGTCCCTAATGTTCCCCAAAAGTATCAAAGTTATGATAATGGAAGGTAATTAAAAATGAAAGAAACTAATACTCCCCTGATTAGCTCGGTAGGATCCGTGTGAAGTAGTGGTTAAATCCTTCTTCAAGAAGAATGTATGCGTGAAAAGCTCCATCCAATCTTATGTATCTTCTTCTTGATAAATAAAACCTGCACACTTGAAGAAAACAAACGAAACCTTCGCGTAAAATCAGTGGTAACACTATATATGACTCTACTAAACTAGGATATAATGCTTGTGGAATGGATGTTTACAGATTTTCTGGAAAATTAAGACCTGAGAAATTCCAAAAATTTATAAGTAGCACAGAAAACGAGAAAAAGTAATAAGCTGTTTCTACTCCTCCTGACGCCGTCAGGTTGCGATCCTGACAGAAACTGGTCTACGATTTTCTGGAAAAAATTCTTGAAAATTTATATCTTTAGAATCTGGAAAAAAATTCTGCAAAACATCCATTATGACTCGATACAAGCATTTGACTCTAACAAACACACATGTATATCTTTTTAATAATCGTAACTCTCATGTTCACGTTCTTTTTGAAAACGTGTGTAATCCTCCCTACACTTATCCCTTTTGTAAAATACCTTTATATGTAATTAAGACGAGGTTAAATACAAAATAAAGCATTTTCACAAATTCAAACATGAGAATAAACAATCAATAAAAGGATATACGACACACAAACAAGCAAAAAATTAAGCATGGGTTGCCTCCCACGAAGCGCTTTTCTTTATTTATGAGTCTTGTAGCTAGACTCGAAGTCGTGCCCCTACGTGGTCTCGTGCACGCTTACGTGCCCATACCTAAGCCATTCCAATATTTTCTCGCTCTTCTTGTAATCATCTCCTAACTCTAGGCATTTTTTATAGTATCGCTCATTTTTTTCATAAGTATGCCTAAGTCCTTGTTGTTTATCTCTCTCACTAAGTATCGGAATGGGAGCCATCCGATTGCATGCCTCTATATCTTTGTGCTTAAACCTAGGATGTGTACGGGGCATTTGATAGACAAAATATTCAACTCCATCGGAGAATGTGATTAGACCATCAATCATCCGTTCATTCAACCTAGTCATTCTCTTAAAGTTTGTTCCAAATATAACTTGAGTAAGGCTTTCATCAATGAATTCTCCTAAATCTTCTAGGACCATGAATTCAACCACATAGGCAAAACTTTCGACAAACACATCCAAGTAAGTGACCGCATCAACAACATTATCCCCTTGATAGGCTAATTCATCTACCTTTATTTTGTTATATATATTTCTTGAGATTAAGTTTAAAGGTAAGAATGAGTGCAAGTTAGCATCAAAACTTTCAAATCCTATCTTACACGGGAATTGCATGTTAAAGGGGCCATTAGCCTCGATTCTACACCTAGGGTCAAAACATTGTGAGAAGTATTATTCCATTTCAAAATTAACTTCATCGATGACCTCCTTATTATCAAGTGCTTCACCATAGTCAAACTCCTCATCGGAATCCGAGTCATAGAAGGGACTATGTTGTTGCCAATTTATTTCATTATGCCTTAGGTGATTTCCAAAGTGGTGGACGGGTGAAGGGTTTTGTGGGATTGCGTTTTCTATTTCGGGATTGGGAGGAGGATTGGGGGTAGGTAGTGTGAAGACTCTTCGGCGAAAGATGCGAATCATGGTGAGTGATGGGTTTTACGAACAAAGGTAACAAAGAAAGGGGATAGACTACGAGGAAGCTAAAAATGAGAAAAATTCTTACTTGATAGGAATCAAGCAAGGGAACCTAAACGAGGTGAAAATCTAACTAGCTATTCTATTCCCCGGCAGCGGCACCAAAAACTTGATACGCATACAACGCGCGTTCGGGGTCAAAGGAAACTTCCTTTTCTTCGAGCAAGTTTTTCAACCACCTAGGCAGTGAACCTAATCGTTGTAGTGTAGTATTAGGGTAAGCCTCGGGATTGATATCGTTCTCTAGGGGAATAGGAATGCTAGTGAGAAGTTAGTATGCTAAGGTTGGGGTTGAGGAAGATTATTTTTTATCTTTTTTTATATTTTTTAGAAAATTGAAATTACGAATCTCGATGTATTGGATGTGGGGGGTTGGTATTTCTATCGATTACTCTACTATTCTAATTATCTAATTAACTAAGCTAAGGGGTAGTCTATGTCTAATTGATGTGTGCTCGTATGATGATTAAAAATGTGTTTACCTAGATGCTACTACTCCCTAGTTATCTCCTATTGATGGTTGAATTGTCAAGTCTTTATTCTTAACGCGTCGTGCCTTCTAAGGTCGTAGGGTATGCTTTTTTCCCCAACTCTTTGAGGATACCTTAAGGTTATTGCCTACGAAATCTCTAGGATTCATAAACTAACTCTAAGGTTATCTTTGGATTTTTAGCCTACAATAACTCTAGGCGATTATAAACTAATGTTCACAAAGATTACTCAATCATTAAAAACACAACGAATGACCTATCGCAATCCTAGGTCAATTACAATTAAGATAAGAGACAACCAATCAATATTCAATACCTAGGTTTCATAGATCTAAGCAAACACACAAGTAAATTAGCCGGACATGGAAAACATGCAAGTATACACACATACAATTGAAGACATAATTGAATCAATGAAGTAAATTACTTATCTTGTTGCAAAATAGGGTATGAGAACCCTAAGATACTGCCCAAGACAGCCAAAAATCGTTATTAGGTTTTATTCTACAAAACTACCTCTCTAAAAGTATGAAAATTCGAATTCTATATATAGAGTTACAACATGCGACAGCGTCACTCTTTAAATGTGACGCCGTCGGATCGCCGCCATTAGGGTTTCGTCTTGACCACGTCAACCTTGTGACGGCGTCACCTTATGGCTGTGAAGCCGTCGGCTTCATCTTCTGACTCCGTCGGGATCTGAATCTAGGCCGTCTGAATTGTGACGCCCTACTCTTTAAAACCTGACGCCGTCGGGTACAAAATAGCAATTTCGCTACTGAGCCGTCACAAATTTGGAGCACGTTGCGATGACGTCGGCTTCTATCTGTGACGCCGTCACCTTCAATTCCAGCAGCTTTAGTGTCTTGATCTTGACTTGGCAATTTTCTTCATATATTCACGCCTTTTCGTCCGAATAAGTGTCATTCCAGCAATTTGCCTTCAAGAGACCTAAATAGTGAAAAGGAACGAAATTAAGCAGTAACGGACATAAAAGTGGTCGATTAAGGGCTTAAATTACCCCTCAAAAGTGTACCTTTTAAATCCTTATCACTAGTACTAAGCTCCTAAACATATACCAACATACTTCTGAAACTTCTACATCATGTGAAACTTCTACATCATGTCCATGGTCTTTATTCCAAGACATATATGATGTGCAACGGTAAGCTTTTTCTTAGTAAGTAACCGGATTATAACACATAATGTACATTAATTTCTCATATTATAATCATGAAACATCCACATATATTCCAAAGACTATAATCATTCAACACTTGCATCACCATACTCTATTAATATGTATTGTATGCACCACATTCAGTTTGTTATTCTATAAAAATGTTTTGGTATAGCTTTGGTTTAGTTTACAGATTGCGAAAAGTTATTTTGTGTAGAAAATGCAGAATGTTGCATGTCTATTTTGCACCTGCAGTCGATACGACTTATCCTAAAATGGGGATACGGCGTATTGGTTGATACGGCGTATCCCAAATTAGGGATACGACATATTAGATGATACGACGTATCTACCAAGAAATTAAAAATATATATATAGTATGGTCGTTTCACTAGTGATGACGGCGAATCAAAACCCACCAATATGGTGGTTGTGTGGTTTCTAATATTGATGGTTGCTGTAATTTCTTTTACATAATTGATAACATCAAATTATCCTGAATATTTAGTGTCAATTTCCCCCGATAATGCTTGTAATTTATATCATTTATATGCATTTACGCTTGTTTTCCATTGTTTTCCACTTTCAGGTAAATTACGAGCATTGGAGCTAAAGAGACGCGGAATTGGAGTCTCTCACATTATGCCGTAACTAAAGCGTGACTCAGAAAACCAACTCATCAGAAGGTTACGGCGTAACTCTTCCCAAAGGCTACGACGTAACTATATTAGGTCTAATGAGGATGTGCGCCGCTGATAACTACGCCGTAACTATTGCATCAACTACGGCGTAACCAAGTATATTGAAGACTACGGCGTAACCACTAATAAGGTTACGCCGTAACCAGCAGATCTAGTGCAAAATACGAAGAAATTGAAGGTTACGATGTAACTCTTATATTAGTTACGCCGTAACCCATATCTGGCCTATAAATACCCCACGAATTCCAGCATTTCTAATCATCCCATTACACACATAACAATCAGAGAACGTGGGAAAAAGCTAAAGGAAGGTCCAGAGGAGCATACGGAGCTGTCTCTAAGGGAGAAATCACTCCCCTACGATAATCATTAGCATTTTATATTTTCTTTACTTTCGATTCATGTATTTCGTACCTTTGAATATTGAATTGATTTGTATGGTTAATATGAGCGGCTAAGCACCTCTTGGTGCTGGCCTAGTTATGATTCCTTAATTGTTTTGTTTGCGTTTATATTACTTCCGTACAATTATTTCTAAGTGTATGCATGCATAGTTTATTGGTAGCTACCCTTGGTTCGGTACTTTTGAATGGCGGTAGAGGCCAATTGCCTAGGAGATATGACCAACTGAACCTAGGTGAACGGACTGAGACGAGAAGGGTAAGATATGACCAACTGACGACCCTTTCTACTTGTGCGATTTGACCAACTGATCACCTACCGTTTGGATGAACTTAAGAATTAGGGGGTGAGTGTTTAAGTTGCTAAAGCCCGGGCACTCACTATTATAAATCTAGCATGTAGCGGTACTTAATGACTTGGCTTAGGGGACCAGGAACAACAGGACTTATGAGGGGACACCTGACTTCTCCTGTGGTGGCATCTTTGCTGATAGGTTAGGGCGAATTGACCAAATGTTGCCCTCTCGACTTTGACCCCACCTGAAGTAATTGGAAGTAAGTAGACGTAGACATAACTAGCTAGGAGGAATAACTAGGTTAGCACCACTATCCTCTATTGATCTATCCTTTTCCTTTATTTGCTTTATTCTGCTTTAGTATTTAAATTAGTAATTCCTTATCGCAATCATTATTAATTTATGACACTTAGACTTAGTAATAATCCAACAGACATAGCTCTTGGGACGACCTCGGCTTTACCGAATACTACACTACATACGACTGGGTACACTGCCCGTTAGTGCATTAGGGTAGACCATAGGTATAACAAGACTTTATAAATATTAAAACATGTTCAGTAAAACCTGCATCAATGATTGAAATTAGGTTTCTAGACGTGAAGGTACGGTGGTGATTATGGGTGGAAACAAAAAAGATGTGAATGGTGGGTTGTTGTAAAGTATGGTGGTGGTGATTAGTTTTAGGGGTTGGTAGATATGATTGATTTTTAAGAGAGGTCAGTGATGTAGGTGTGTTGTGCTTTTAGGATATATGAGTGGGTTGTTGTGTTTTTTTAATGAAGGTTGGAGACGATTGCTGGTGAAATGACCAAAATGCCCTCATGTGCCTTGCACATACGGGACTTATTGTAAAAACACTAACGACTGTGTGGTCAAAGGACTGGTCTGTTACAAAATGACAACTATAGAGACGAGTGGTGTAACTTTTGAAGTTTTAGGAAAAAAATGTGAAAAATTGTGTAAACCACATGGACAGGTTATGTAATTAACTTAAATCATAAACTTTAGATTAGGGGTGTAAATGAGCCGAGCCGAGTCGAGTACTGCCAAGATCGAGCTCGACTCGAATACTAAAACTCGAGATCGAAATTCGACTCGAGCTCGATTATTTTAACATTTCATGCTCAAACTCGATAAATACTCGGCATATCAAGCTCAGCTCAACTCGATATGTATGAAAATTAAGTAAATTTATGTATATAAAAGGGTAAAAGTGTAATTTAATCAAAACTCGATAAGGCTCATGAGCTTCACGAGCCTAGTATTTTGGAGCTCGAACTCGAATCGAAAATATACTCGAGTAGCTCGAACTCAATCTCGACTCGTTAAAATCGCGTCGATTTCGAGTAGTTTACGAGTCGATCTCGAATAACTCGTGAGTTGTCTTGTCTCGTTTACACCCCTACTTTGGATAGATAAAAAAGGGGCAATCAATTGTAAATGTATCTAACTTGACACTTTTTCCAATTTGATTTTTGCCAGTTAATCCCTGTACTTTTGAATTTCGTCACTTGGTGTATTTGCTCATGTAAAATGATCATTTTACCCTTCACTGTCAATATAGTGGTTACAAAATATAAGGGTAAAAGTCAACTTACATGAGCAAAATACATCAAAGTGACGGAATTCAAAACTTCGGGAATTAAGTTGCAAAAAGTTTTATTTGCTACATCAAATGGAAAACGTGTCAAGTTAGATATATTTCTGAATGATTATCTCATAAAAAAAGGCAGCACATTTTTTAATAGAACTAAAAACTTTTCATTCTTGTTGAAAACTTGTCATTTATACCCTTATCCGTCACACCAAAACAAACTCACTCACCTTCCACTTCAGCTGCACATCAACTTTTTCTCTCCAATTTTCACTCACACTCCCACTAACCATTCACCTTTATCAATACACTATCCACACCATTCAAATCATTTTTTATTTATTAAAACTAAAAATTTTATTCATAAATTAAAATTATTACATTCCAAATCTAAATAAAATAAAATAAAATAAAAATTATAAATTAAACATTACGAGAAATATGTTCGAGTTTACGAGAGTCTTGATGGGAACTTTGAAGACTACGGCGTAGCCACTTATCGAGTTTACGACGGAGCTTACGGGATTATGGCGTAACTATTCTTAAGGTTACGTCGTAATCATCACACTGAGACTTGATATTGGAAGATATTTAAGTTACGGCGTAACCACATTATTAGGTTACGCCGTAACTTTGATCGGGACTATAAATACAAACCCTAAAATCTGAATTTATCATCATTCACTCACCACAAAAAGGCAGAGAACGTGAAAAGGGTTCCAAAGGCAGATCCTATTCAGCATACGGAGCTATTTTCAAGGGAGAAATCACACCATATCATCGATAAGCTTTAGCGATTCCTGTTTCATTACATTTTAATTCATGTATTTATTCACCATGTTAAACATTGAATTGATTGTGTGTTTTAATATGATCGGCTAAGCACCTTTGGTGCTAGCCTAGTTATGATTCCTTGATTGTGTTGTTTATGTTTTCGTGCTTCTATTATTGCTTCTAGTGTATGCACGCATAGTTTGTTGGTAGTTACCCTAGCTTTGGTAGTTTTAAATTGCGGTCGTATTTGCTTGCCTAGAAGAATTGACCAAAGGACCCTAGGGAAGTAGGTAGCGAGGGTTGATAAGAATTGACCAAAGGACTATCAATCCCTCTTGTGCGAATTGACCAAAGGATCACTGTTCGGAAGGCATTTCTTAAGAAGTAAGGGATGTGTGCCTAAGATGTTAGCGCCCGGGCACACATTGTTTCGAATCTTGCATGTAGGGAACTTAATGACTTAGCATAGGTTGCTAGAGATCCTTGTCACCCCAAAGGGTAATGCCGTTGATTTCGGGTAGGAATCTATGTCTAATAGGCTATGACGAATTGACCAAAAGAGTCTAGCGAGTTTAACCCCCACTTGAAGCGATAAGAAGTAATAATTTGAAAACATAGACATAACATGATATGATGAATAATTAGGTTGGTACACTTTCTATCTTTGTTTACAACCTCATGTAATTTCTGCATTTTATTTCTTGTTTATTAGTTTAATTAATCTTTCAACATAAACCTTTTTTAAAACTGTGACACTAGACTTAATTAGGATCCAAAACTACATAGCTCTTGGAATGACCTCGGCTTTACCACACTCTATACTACGCACGACCGGGTTCACTGCTCATTAGTGCATTAGGTAGACCTTAGGTAGACGAGACTCTTTAAATTTAAATCCTGATTGGAAATCCTGCATCAGTTGTGATTGGTAGGAGTGAAGTGGCGAGGGTTGTCCAAATGAATTTGGTTGCTTCACTTGGATCTTCACTCCCCTTTTTGGTTTGTTCACGGCCTTGGATAGACGTTACTCGTGAGTTTCGGTCACCTCGACTTTAAAAAGGTTTAATTTGAAGTCGGGTGGGATGACCTACTTGTCAGTATTGCACTCTTTGGCTTAATTTCGAGCACGGTTTGCCCTTAAATCAGCCGAAGAGTGAAGCATTGTCGTAGTTCTAAATAGTTTGGAGCCTAACTTTGTCTGGTCGCTTATTATCTATTACAAAACTTGTAGTCGGTTTTTTGTAATCCGTGATGTATCAGGATTGTTTGTAGAATGTACCAGGCATGTATTGTTATGGGTTTTGTAATAGGGTGGTTTACATTGATTTTGTTGGAATTTTATACTCATAACAATTATACATAAAACAAATACATCATCAAAGCAAGCAGCGGAAGACAATAAAATAATATATGTAAGTAATTAACCGAATAAGAAAACGCGTACCTTTTAGCAATTCAAGTAAACCAAACAAACTTTGAACTAGAACAAAAACCCAAAACCCTAACTTAAGGGTTTAACAATTCGACCACCACAATAAATCGACCACCAAGATCACAAGCTCAAACGTGCTTGTTCTTCGTTCTTGTACACACGTACTAATAGCGATTTGATGTGGAGAAGCTAGTTCCTTGAATCACAAATAAACCAAACACTTGTGTCTTTGAGTTAGACAAAATCGAAATCCCTTGGGGTTGGGAGTTTCGACCGGCCACACAAAGAGGAAAGGAGAAGGAGAAGAAATTAGGTTATTGGTGATCCAAGATTAGGTTATGAATGAATACAATGAATTGTATTTATAGGTAACATATCTTGGTGACCAAGTTTGAGTGGGATTGGGTTTTGGAAACCCCCACCGATCGGCCTATTCATCCCAAAGGGATTCTAGAACTTTCCCGACATCTAATTTCATTCTTAGTCCTTCTAGTTAATATTTAACGACCGTTAACCAAACCTCGTTAATTATTTAACTATCGTTATGTTTTATTTAGTGATTAATAATTAATAATAATAACGTTTTATTTATATTAATCATGTACATCAATTCTCATACGTAATGTGTGCAATCCCGAAGTCTCGAGTTCGAATCCGGACATACTATTATTTAAATATCCATTAAAACCTTTCAGCTCCCACTTGGATATTACTAAATATAGTAATGACATTGGTTAGTCTAGCTTTCACACGCCAACGCCCCCAGATCGAATCGAGCATGGTCTCCTGGAAAAAACCATTTAATGATTCATCATTTTTACTTATCCTTTTGTTACTAATACTACATTAACTATGAATATGGATCAAGTCATTTCATAAGTTAATATTCTGTTTCTCGTTGTATATGATTGAACAAGATTACCAAATCATCTGAACGTATTCCAGATAGATCTTGGGTATGGCCATACAAACATCTTGTCAACCCTACGAGGGGCCCAAATATAGTATTATGCTTTGAAACAAATTCAAAGGAACAAATTCTCTTGACTACAAACATAACTCATGAATTTTGCAACACTTCCGAAAATAGCCCTTATAACTACCAGTTACGGATAGCGTTAGACTATCTTACACAAATGCACTACATTCATATCAGTTATCTGGTATCTCAAGTCTAAGGATAAACACTTCATGATATACTTAATGATAAAATCCAAAAGCATCATCATGTAAAGTTGGGATGAGTCCTATATTCAATTCATTGAATATCATGTGAATCTGGTATGTCCCACGCATCAATATACTTTAAAAGTTTATTCTATCAAAACTCAGATTTGTCTTAATTCAATGACATTCCCACATCATTGATCGACAACGGACTATTTAGAATAACATAAGTTACTCACGGATTAAACATGCAAATATAGGATATAATATTAAGAAAATGAAAAAATAAACATAAACAACTATTTTATTTCATTAAAGTAATATTTGTTCATAACATCCTTTATCCAAATACTAATCACAGATCTGCATGAAACTACTAGCTAAACGAAGTCCTATCCCATCAGCATGGTCAGTAAGTTTATCTTTTGGCAAAGGCTTCGTAAAGGGATCAGCTAGATTTTCATCTGTATGAACTTTGAGTAGATTGATTTCACCTATGTCGACTTGTTCTCGAACATAGTGATATCGACGAGGAAAATGTCTGGCGCCCTTCATGACTCCAGGCTCATTGGCAAATGTTATTGCAGCAGAGTTGTCACAATACACATTTAAAGGTAATTCGATTGAGGGCATTACTCCGAGTCCCGAAATGAATTTCCTAATCCAAACAGCTTCCATCGCAGCTTCTGAAGCAGCTATGTACTCAGCTTCTGTAATAGACATCGCAACCGTTGTTTGCTTCTTGCTCTTCCAGTCAACTGCTCCTCCATTAATGACAAAGACATAACTCGTCTGAGACTTCGTATCATCTTTATCAGTTTGGAATGACGCATCGCAAAAACCTGTAACATCAAGTTCTGCATCTGGATTTCCTCCATACACTAGAAACATTTCTTTAGTAGCCCTTAGATACTTAAGAATGTTCTTAACAGCTTGCCAGTGTTTCACACCTGGGTTCTGTTGATACCGACTGGTAATGTTCTGTGCAAACGCCACATCAGGCCTTGTACATCTCACAGCATACATGATAGATCCTACAGCCGAAGCATAAGGAACTTTCCTCATGTATTCCACCTCAGCAGGTGTTGACGCGCATAGTTTATTACTTAAGCCATGTTCAACTTGCATTGGCAAATATCCCTTCTTGGAATTTTGCATACTAAATCTCTTCAGTATTTTATCAATGTAAGCACTTTGGCTTAGTCCAATTAACCGCCTTGATCTATCTCTGTAGATCTTGATTCCCAGAATAAATGCTGCTTCCCTTAAGTCCTTCATAGAAAAGCACTTTCCAAGATAAGACTTTACATCTTGCATACTTGGAATGTCTTTTCCCATGATCAATATGTCATCGACATATAAGACAAGGAAAATAACATTACTCCCACTAGCTTTGTGATACACACATGGCTCATCAAGATTTTGAGTGAAACCAAATTTCTTGATTTCTTCATCAAACTTCTTGTTCCATTGCCTTGATGCTTGCTTCAACCCATAAATGGATCTTTGAAGTTTGCATACACGCTTCGGAAACTTTGGATTCACAAACCCTTCAGGCTGCGCCATATAGATGTCCTCATCTAGGCGACCGTTTAAGAAGGCAGTTTTTACATCCATTTGCCATATCTCATAGTCATAGTACGCAGCTATGGCTATAAGAATCCTAATAGCTCTAATGTCTGCTACAGGAGAAAATGTCTCCTCGTAGTCTACCCCATAGGTTTGAGTATAACCTTGAGCTACAAGACGAGCTTTATAGGTGTGTGCATTGCCATCCATGTCAGTCTTTATCTTAAAGAGCCACTTACTTCCAACTACCTTAGCATTTGGAGGTAAGTCAACCTCTATCCAGACTTCGTTATCTTTCATGGATTGCATTTCCCCATTCATTGCAACTCGCCATTTTTCCTTTTCAGGACTCATCATGGCAGCTTTATAGTTAGCAGGTTCACCAAGATCCCCTAACATATTTTCCTCAGCTTCTACGTTGAGACATAGACGCTCAGGTGCACGCGTAGCTCTTGAAGATCTACGAATGGGAACCACTTCAATCTCAGGTGGAACGCCCAGACTTTTAGGTTCTACTTGAGGTTGGCTAGTGTTCTCAGAAGGTGTTGTATCTTCTTGATCATCTTCCAGATCATATACTCTCCCACTGAATTCATGAGATATGAGATCCTTTTCAAGAAAGTCTCCATACCTAGCAACAATTACTTTGTTTTCAGGTGGAAAGTAGAAGTAGTAACCCATCGTTTCCTTTGGGTATCCTACGAAGACACACTTAACAGATCTTTGTTGCAGCTTATCAGCAGAGTCACGTTTAACAAACGCCTCACAACCCCAGACCTTTAAGTAAGACAAGTTGGGAGGTTTCCCATACCACACTTCATAAGGAGTCTTATCAACCTTCTTAGTTGGAACCATATTCAATATGCGAACAGCAGTTTCCAAAGCATAATCCCAAAAGGATAAGGGAAGAGTAGTAAGATTAAACATCGATCGCACCATGTCTAGCAATGTACGATTCCTTCTCTCAGATACACCATTTTGTTGTGGAGTATAAGGAGATGTGAGTTGCTGGACAATACCACACTCAGCTAGATAATCTTTAAACTCTTGGCTTAAATATTCACCACCTCTATCAGATCGAAGAGCTTTAATCTTCTTTCCTAGTTGCAGTTCTACTTCACTCTTAAAGACCTTAAATGTTTCAAAGACTTCATGTTTATGTTTAAGTAAATAAACATAACCATAACGACTGAAATCATCAGTAAAGGTTAAGAAGTAGCTAGCACCCTTTCTTGACACATGTCTTAGTGGTCCACATACGTCAGTATGTATTACACCAAGAAGATCAGAAGCCCTTTCTAAACTATTTGTAAAAGGTTTCTTGGTCATCTTCCCAGATATGCAAGATTCACATTTATCAAATGATTCATCATTGATGTCTTGCAAAAGCCCATCGTGTTGCAGCTGTTGCATGCGTTTCTTGCCTATATGAGCAAGTCTACAAT
This sequence comes from Chrysanthemum seticuspe, assembly GCA_019973895.1. Taxonomy (NCBI): domain Eukaryota; kingdom Viridiplantae; phylum Streptophyta; class Magnoliopsida; order Asterales; family Asteraceae; genus Chrysanthemum; species Chrysanthemum seticuspe. The sequence goes on from BPTQ01000003.1 coordinate 169,243,261, forward strand.
GCCAAAGAAATGAAGAATCCAAATCACCTTTGATTCTTTTATTATTGATGCTAAAGACAGAATTATTTTTATCAACAACATTATCATGCAAATCAATTTCAAACACACCATTTACTGCAATAACATTAAAGTAAAAAACATCATTTAAAGAAACAGAAATTCCATAATCAGTAAATGTATGAACGAAACCAATATCTTTTAACAAGGAAACAGAAACGACACCCCTAACAATGGAAGGTGCGTAATGACAATCGTTTAATGACAGTACTAAACCCGAAGGTAAAACTAAATCAAACGTGCCTATAGCTTCAACGACTGCATGTGCTCCATTACCCAAGTGCAGGTATTGCTGTCCATAGGCAAGCTTCCTTGCTCCTCTAAGTCCCTGCAGTGTATTACATATGTGAATACCACATCCAGTATCATATACCCAGGAATTTATTTTATGAGGAAAAGCAAATAATTCTATCATCAAAAGAGTACCTGAAGTACTGGCCACAGTGCCAGTATTTTTATACCTCTTATTGCGCAACTCATCAAGGTACAATGGACAATTCCTCTTCCAGTGTCCAACCTCGGTGCAGTGATGACAAGCCTGATCCTTCTTCGGATTCTCACGCTTTTTGGGAGGGTACTTCTTGGGTTCTTGCTGATAAGTCATAACTTGTTTTCCCTTATCAACTTTACCCTTACCTTTCCCTTTCTTGTTCGCTAGCGGCTTATTAGGCTTAGAAATTCTACCCTTCTGGATGGTCAAAACCGCAGGTGTAGAGGCCTTCTTGGGTAAACCTTTTTTGTAATCAATGAGCATTGCATGTACCTCACTGACTGTCTTCCCCGTGCAATGCATATTATAATTGCGCACAAAACCATCAAATTCCTTGTTAAGGGATCTGTTGATCAAGCCAATTTGTATGTCATTAGGGTAGACATAGTTCAAACGCCCCAACTGGTCCATGTAACTCATCATTTCCAGACAGTGGGCGCTTACAGGTTTCCCATCTCCTTGCTTGCAACTATGAAGAGCATCAATCAAGTCATACAGCTCTACAGTCACAGGCTTTTCAAACAACCTTTGCAATTCTTCCAGCATGAGATTAGGGAAGTAATTCTCAAATTGCTTTTGCAAGCTTGAGTTCATACTCCCGAGCATAATGCAGGCGACCTCATTATACTTGTCATACTCAGATTGCCATGCAGCTCGTGCTTCAGCAGTAGCATCAGCTGCAGGTTCAGGAGGACAAGGCGTAGTCAAATAATTGAGTCTTTTGGCAACCCTCAAGACAATTCTGAGTTGCCGATACTAATCATTTAAATTCGCGCTACCAGTCAATTTCTCTCGATCAAACATAGATTTGAACGACGAGGCTAGTGCAGTAGATTCAGCTTGAGCCATTTCTACAGAAATAAAAGTTCAAAAGTTAGTACTTTCGATAAGTAAACATTCAAGAAAATAAAATACCCTTTGGTCAATATTCATATTAACCATAGAATTTTCCTTGAATATTGGATCCTCATTATCATAGTTCCACCACATCAGTTGATCTGCTAGTGGTGAAAGTATAGAATAGGTAATCGTTAAAAAACGATAATTGACAAACAAGTTTTCAATTCCAAAAATTTATGGGATTTACAATTTTGCCAAAACAATTAATGCAAAACGTAAGCATGTTTTATCCCATCTTATGCCTTAAGTTATAGGTCTCACTAACTAACTTAATTAAGTTGTCTAATTTAGAAACTGCAAATCATAAAGTTGAGGTCTCACACAACAAAATAATTCACCTCGTTATTGTAATCTAGATCAAGGTCTCACATAACTAAATTACAACTTCAAGTGTTTCATATCATTAGATGGCATAAACTTAAATTTTAAAGGGTACAATTTTTGATGTGTAATCAAAACTTATGTATAAAGAAGCATGCATACAACTTTATAACATAAAATTTTCGAAAAACTTACTAAAAGATTTTAATTGCTAAGATTGAATTCTACAAAGTTTTAATCGATGCGTTGAGAAACTTACAACTTTGCACTAAGATGCTTCGTACATAGAATGGTTATACTAGGTAGCTCCAATCGAACGCACAGGGGGCAGAGGACCAGGTAAGCGCTGAAGCATAACCTTAGACATCCATTCAGTGAGACTATGCTCACTTCTTAAATACCCCTTTATAGTTTGTTCTAGTGGGTGAGCCGTTCTAACCATTTAGTACAGTCGCATCAGTCGATTAAAAGTTCAAGAATAATTCTTAGATAAAAAACCAATTTCGCCATTATTTAGTCCATTTAATTTTCTATTCATAAAAAACCCTTTTTGCTTACTAACATGTCAAACAATATATAAACAAAAAAGCATTTTAATAAAAATTAAACACACTCAAATAATATAAACATATAACTAAACAATTTAACATATGTAAAAAACAATTAGCCACATGCATAATTATTTCAATAAACTCTAATAACAATTCTAGGCGTAAATAAATGCATACATTAACTAGGACTTTCATCTCGCAAGGTAGATGAGCCACATACATCGACAAGTCGATTGCGTAAGCCGAAGTTAATAGTATACCAATTAGCACATAACGAATTTTATTAGTTATAATTGAGGTCTTCCCCAATTCAATAATTATTAAATAAATAAAACATGTGTGTATCACTTAACAATTAATCAATATACAATAAATAATACTCCATGGCAAAACATGCATGTTCCACCATGGATTCCGCATAACAATTATCACCCAAGATACGCATATTACATGGCACATAACAATTATTCATTAATTAACCACATAAAATTAGCATGCAATCCTAGGGTTTCTACAAGTTTTACAAAATTAAAACCTAATTAAATAAATATTAGGGTAATCGACCCATATATATAAAAATTAGGGTTTCGAATTCAAAACCCTAGAAACCATAAAAAACATGCATATAATCATAAAGATCCAATTTTTTATGTGTTTCGGTAATTAATTACATCATATTAACGGCTCGTGATGCCACTGTTGGAATTTTATACTCATAACAATTATACATAAAACAAATACATCATCAAAGCAAGCAGCGGAAGACAATAGAATAATATATGTAAGTAATTAACCGAATAAGAAAACGCGTACCTTTTAGCAATTCAAGTAAACCAAACAAACTTTGAACTAGAACAAAAACCCAAAACCCTAACTTAAGGGTTTAACAATTCGACCACCACAATAAATCGACCACCAAGATCACAAGCTCAAACGTGCTTGTTCTTCGTTCTTGTACACACGTACTAATAGCGATTTGATGTGGAGAAGCTAGTTCCTTGAATCACAAATAAACCAAACACTTGTGTCTTTGAGTTAGACAAAATCGAAATCCCTTGGGGTTGGGAGTTTCGACCGGCCACACAAAGAGGAGAGGAGAAGGAGAAGAAATTAGGTTATTGGTGATCCAAGATTAGGTTATGAATGAATACAATGAATTGTATTTATAGGTAACATATCTTGGTGACCAAGTTTGAGTGGGATTGGGTTTTGGAAACCCCCACCGATCGGCCTATTCATCCCAAAGGGATTCTAGAACTTTCCCGACATCTAATTTCATTCTTAGTCCTTCTAGTTAATATTTAACGACCGTTAACCAAACCTCGTTAATTATTTAACTATCGTTATGTTTTATTTAGTGATTAATAATTAATAATAATAACGTTTTATTTATATTAATCATGTACATCAATTCTCATACGTAATGTGTGCAATCCCGAAGTCTCGAGTTCGAATCCGGACATACTATTATTTAAATATCCATTAAAACCTTTCAGATTTTATAATGAATATTATTGTTCGTCAATTTATTATTTTGCGTTTACTAGGTTCGTATAGGCATGGGTTTTTAGTTAGGATGTTGTAATCCTGAATTCTTAATGAAATTAGCGTTCAAGCCAATTTATTATATGTATGTCACCAGGCTCTTGTAGACCTGGGTTTTTAGTTAGGGTGTTGTAACCCTGAACTCTTAATGAAATTAGCTTTCAAGCAACTTACTCATGGAAAGTTGTGCGTCTGTGTACTTTAAAATGGGCTTGTGATGAAACCTTATCTAAAGCGTCGTCGGGTGTATTCCATGCTTTATGACCTGTAGGCACCTTTTGTTCATGAGCATGTTCATAAAGGCTAATTTAAGTTCGAGTAAATGGTTGATTGTATGAATAGTCAATTGTATGTGACACATTGTAAGAAAAGTGTTGGATGTGTCATTACATATTTATAAAAATAGTACAAATGAGCTATCATGGTTGTTATAATAAAGTAAAATCTACCTAAGTGTAGCATGCTGACAGGCTATATGCTTGCTATTAGAGGGAAGTGTGATCCCCCTTAGGCTGTGCCTAGTAGGTAGGGATTGTTTTTAGTGCAATGATCAACCTTAGATGTAACATCATTTGAGGTTGGATGCATGCCATGTTAAGGGAATGTCATCCTCTTCACGTGTTGTCAATAGGTAGGAACCATTGTCGTTTTCTTGACGAATGATGTATGACCCTTCCCAATTAGGAGCGATCTTGCCCTGACCTACGACCTTATTGACCTCGTTTATGTGCATTAAATGGTCGCAAGGTTTGAAAGAATATGGGCGGACGCGTTTGTTGTAATACTTTGCCATTTTGTTTTTGGAGCATGCTAGGCGGATGGCGGCCATGTCGTGTTTTTCCTCGATTAGGGCTAGGTCCAACCTGAGGCAATCTTCATTTTCATCCTCGTTTACCATTGCAACTCTTTCAGTTTGGATGAGCATTTCAGTAGGTATCACGGCTTCAGTTCCATAGACCAGACTGAAAGGTATTTCATATGTGCTTTCCTTTGGTGTGGTTTGTGTGCCCACAGTATGCTTGAGAGCTCGTCCACCCAACAAGTCTTGTATTCCTTCATCGTTTCTCGATACCTTTCACAATTTCTTTGTTGGCTACCTCTGCCTGACCATTAGCCCGAGACTGGTAGAGATGTTGTAGCCCTGAGGATAACCTGATTTTTGCACCATGATTTGAATGGTTCGCCTACAAATTGGGTTCCGTTGTCAGTGGTGAGTGTTTGTGGCATGCTGAATCGAGTGATGATTTGATCGTAGACGAAGGTTAAAACTTTCCTTGAAGTGATGAAGGCTAGCGGTGTTGCTTCGAACCATTTGGTGAAGTAGCCTAAGGCTATAATCATGTGTTTGACATTTCCAGGGGCAGCCAGAAATGGTCCGCATATATCAATACCCCATTGATAGGATGGCCACGATGCGGTAATGGGGATGAGGTTGTGTTTTGGCACGAGTTGGACGTTGGCATAAGCGTGACATTCTTGGCATGTCTTGATCTCAGCTTTCGCGTCCTGGTTTACTGTTGGCTAGTAATAACCTCCTGATTGCCTTGGCTACTACAACAGGATCTCGAGTGTATGCCGTCCATTCCATTGTGGATGTCTTGAATAATTGTTCGTGCCTCCGTTGGTCCAACACATCTTGTCATTGGACCTCTGAATGTTTTGCGATATAGAGTGTTGTCCCTGATGGAGCACATGATGGCCTTGCGCCTGATTCTCAGTGCCTCTACTTTTTCAGGTGTCAAGATACCTTGAGATAACCAATTGAAAATATGAGTCATCTAAGCATCATCTATCTCGACCTGAGATATTTTCGCAGGTTGGAGGATGGATTTCTCGTTGATGGCTTATACCAGTACCTCTTTTTCGAAGTGTTTGAAAGTAAGAGTAGCGAGTTTTCTTAGAACGTATGTTCGCTGGTTCTATCCCCTGGGATTTGAGTGATTAAGAAGGACATGAAGTATGGCGGGATCTGGTTGACTAGTGCCATGTATAGCTTCATTGGCTCCTCCTTTATAGTGTACTCACCCCATACTTGGAAGGCTGCCAACAATGAGTCTGTGAATACCCTGATTCTTTTTACTTCCATTTTTTTGGCTATGCGTAAGCCTTCTAGTGGCGCTTCGTATCCTGACTCATTGTTTGAGGCTTCAAAATTGAACTTTAGGGTATACGTTAAGTTGTGCCTAGATGGGCTTGTAAGCACTAACCCTGCCCCTAAACCTTGTTTACATGATGTTAGGAATTGGAAATTCCATATTAAAGTGTCGGTCACCCCAAGTATTATCTAGCATAAGTTAACTCGTAGACATATTGTTTATTACGTTATTTAGTAGTTTATTAGTTAGTTTGTAGCGTAGTTTAGTAAAGTGCAACACCGTGGAGGAAGGACGGGTCTTTACCCACTGTATGCCTGATCCACAGTCCGATAGAAGGACGTATCTTGTGTAACTATAAATACCCCTTCCATCCATGGAAGGGGTGGAGCTTCTCAATCTAACCTTTTACATTTTACAAAGCAACTCTCTAGCAAGAAACTCCCTCTCTCTAACTATGGCAAACATGTATTTTGATCATCCAAGACCACCCGAATCATCAAACACAATAATATTTCGATCCTACAAATGGTACCAGAGCCTAGGTTGTGCTGTTTTTGATGATTCTTATGGTCTTTGCTTGGTTCGTATGGGTTTTGGGTTTGAAGTTTGATATTGGTTTGATGGTTTAAGTTGGTTATTGTTGTTCATTGGTCTTATTCAAAAATGTTTTTATGTCATGTCCTGGTTTAAGTTGGTTATTGATGTTCATTGGTCAAATTCAAAAATGTTTTTATGTCATTCTTTTTACCCAAACAGTTATGTTCAAATATCAATTTTGTTACCATTATATCTGTGAACATATGTGGTCAAAGTCCTTTTCTTGGTCAAACTGGGCAAACAATGAATTTCATATGCAATTTACTGGGTCAAAAAGATGCAGCTTTAGTCTTATTTTTCTGGGTTGGTAACTGGTCATATTCTTGGTAGCGAGTTGTACTGCAAATTTTTGTATAGCGACTTGTTTTTACAAGTCGTGGCGAGTTGCCTCTAAAACTGTCCAGATTCATGGTATACCTAGCGACTTGCTATTCACTTTTGGGTAGCGACTTGTATCATGTAAAAATGTAGCGACTTGACTAGCAACTTGTTACTTAACAAGTTGGCGACTTGTTAGTTTTGAAGGCTAGCGACTTGTGATGTAAAGAAGCATGATAGCGAGTTGTTTGTTTATATGATGTAGCGACTTGTGACACTTAAGCTAGCAACTTGGGTTAAAGACTTGGGCTAAAGACTTTGCACTAGCGACTTGACTGAAGTAATTTAACAGAAAGGATGAAGGAGAAGTATGACCGTGACCACAACAAGACTCAACCTCAAGCAACCATATACCAAAACTTCAACACGACCTCAGTTCTAAACCACATCATCAGTCCATTAATATCGACAAGATATGAAAAACTAATAGGAAACATTTCAGATTATTTTTTATCTCAGTTTATCTTTTTCGTGTGGTACAAATGTACACAACGACACTTGTAGGTCTTACGAATTAAAGATTACATCACTGATCTATACAAATGTAAAAATCCGAGCTTAAGTTCTAGATCTCAGCTTGTATGACTCGTGGTTCTCAAAATGAAACACCAAGACTATCAAGAGTCTTTATCACGAGTCATTCATACCATCATTGATAAAAAGGGGGGTCGATTATTTCTGGTCAATATACGAGATTAAAGGAAGTTGTATAACAATCTTGTTATAAACTTCATGTGATTCGTTCTTAAATCACAATGGATATCAAGACACGAAACAATCATGGATCTCAATTACTCTTTCGTTGTACTAAATATTTATATCAAGACCTCAAGGGTCATCATACGAAAGAAGTTTAACATCATCAATCAATGTTTGAAGATCTACTTCATATGCATATCCGAATACAAAGATAAGAAATGCAACAATATTGTCACTTTCTTTCTTTAAGTTTCGTTCTAATACAAGAAAAAAGGTAAACCAAACATCATTAACACAACCTACCCGTGACTTTCTTGATGACGAATCAAAACCTTACAGCCATCCCTGTGGCGAGGTCAATACGTGTGGGACTTCAAACATGTTAAAACCTTCAAGCCATCTCTGTGGCGAGACTTGTGCATCTTTAACATCATGTTTTCTTTGGTTCGGACTTATGAGTAGATGCGTCTAATGTTTATCTGATTTGGGAAGAATACAGATTTTTTATTGATGGGAGCAGTTTGTTCTGTGAATAAAAAGAGGCGGAATATTAGAGAGGTTAGGGTTTGAGTTGAGAAATTTCAGGGATTAGGGTTAGTGTGTACTGGTATGTCATGTTTTATACCCTAAGTATTAGGGTTGAGATGTGTTAACTGGTTGTGGGTAATTCTTGTTTTATAACCTAAGTATTAGCTGACATTGTTTACGGTTTTGTCTTGATTTTGTAAAATCCCGCGAAAGAATTTATTTCTCGGTTTAAATCATAGACTTGTAAAATCCCGTGACAATGGAAACATCCTGGTAATTGTTAAGTGCATTTCCGGATCTATCTTACGGTTTATTCTTGGTTTTGTAAAATCCCGCGAAAGAAACTATTTCTCGGTTTAAACCATAGAGTTGTAAAATCCCGTAATGATGGAACCATCCTGGAGAAAAGAAAGTGTATTTCGGGATCTCATTTGATGCTGGTGCTACGGTTTCTGCTTCAAAGAAGGGATAAAAGGGTGTACTTCATGAATTGGGTGTTTGTTTGGATTCATGGCAGTTTGGTTATTACATGGTTTTACGGGGTTATGTGCTTTAACCATGGTCGGGATGAAACCATTATCATAGTTCTCTTAAAACGTCAAAGGAGGCTAGATTTGAGCTTTTAACCAGAAGATGTGACAACGGAGTTAATTCACTATTATTTATTTGAGGTTGAAGTGAATTATCACGGGCAAGTGTACTTAGTATCTGAAGGTATCGGGGATGGATGGATGAAGATTCTTCATGATCCTTGTTCGAGCTTATTATCAAAAACAAAGACATGGAAATCTAGTTATTGTTGGGTGACTTTTCCTTTTCTTTTTTCCACTTGGGGGAATTGGTATCTTATCATCTCAAAATAACTATCACTTTAAGGAGTTACGTTGTAGTGCTCAGTGTCAAATTCAATTGTGGATTTTCAAGAGGTAAAGTACATCTATTACTTGATGGTTGGTTGGATGAAGAGTATAGAGTACTTAGAGAGTACTTAGAGATGCTAATGGAAATCTGCACCGCTCTTTGTTACATATGTGCAAGTATAAGTCACGAGTTCGGGTTAGTTTACTTCAGGGTCAAATTCATCATATTGGGGTTTCTCCATCAGCTGTCACGACAAAGAGCCTACTGAATGATAATGGTGATGATTACATGTTTTGCCAAAAGATGATGAAAAGAGAGAGATTATGACGTATGAAAACAACAGTTCATGCCTCGTTCGCTAAAGAAAAGAAAGGTGTACGTATCAGTGCGCTTTATCTTCTGAAGAAGAGAAATCTTCTTATTATGACCATTCTCATCAACATGCTTCATGCTTTTTCCGTGCGCTTCAGTCATCAAGTGAACCGAACTACTGTTGATTGTTTTCTTATTCCACTTGCTAGTTTTGACTATGGCGACATCATGAGCTAATTTTGCGGGGGAGAAGTGTGAATAGAATACATTTAGATGATAATCACTTGTTTAATCAAGAATGGCAACTCCGTATGCAATTCTTGAGGGGGAGAAGAAGTGTGATAATTCTGCATGGTTAATTGATTTATGAGAATAAATGGTCAAACGGCTCCAAACTCATGTAAGAAGTGTGATAATTCTTCTTAGAGCCGCTGGTTGACATCTTCATACGGACTGGTGAGTTTATTGACAAAGTGTTTCCGGTTAATGCTTCACGTACACATCAACATGATGATTCCGAACGATCTCTCTGTTCTTGTTTGATGTGATTGGTAGTTTGGTGTTACCATTTAGTGTGTTCGTTGCGGGCTGATTGCTGATTTCCTTGATGAACATCTTTCTGTTCTTGTTTGATTGGGAGGGATTTTTAGTTAAGGGGATTTGCAAGATGTAAGTTAATTGGGATGCTTTTTGGTGTGATGAAGATGTTAACTATCTATTCCCCAACTGGACAATCTTGAAGAAGGTCGAGTCTACAGTCTGTTCTACATTTTTCGATACATGTTAGAAGACTAAAGACGAGTTGCATTTAACGATCTAAAGACTTCTTCTTAATCTGGGCATTTATCAAACAGATTGTCGGTTTAGGGGAGAGCACTAATTGGGGGAGAGTGAAAAGTCAAATTTAATCCCTAATTAAATTTGTTCACAATGTACTTCAGCAAGTTGATTCTCACAAGAGTTCAAGTGTTCTTCTCAACAAATTTCTAGTATACGGGCTTATAAGGTGTTGCTGATTCTGAAGTGTCAAAACCAGCAAGGGGGAAGGAGACACGCATCTAAACGCGAGTAAACTTGACGAACTTAATACTTCTAAGTAATTGAAGATATCCCGGGAAGACAAATGTTATTACCGCAGAGAAACTCAAGGTTTGACTCATGGCGAGTAAACTTGATGAACTTAATTCTTCTAAGTGATTGAAGACATCCCGGGAAAACAAATGTCATGACCGCAGAGAAACTCAAGGTTTTACTCATCAAGGCGTTTAGTGTTATTATTCCAACTACATGGGGGAAGTGATGTTAGTGAAAGTTTCTGAAGATAAATGAGGTACACCAGTACGACATATTCAGGGAAGATAAATGTGTAACATGAGGGAGGTGTTATCAGTTATTCTCTCGTTGGGAATGTGTGTACTTCGGATTCTTGAGCTTCATACACATTCATCAGGGACGAAAGATGTGAACATAGGGGAGGTGTTCTTCATTACCCTCATGATGTGTATTCGGGAGAGTTCTTGAGCATTATTCTAACTGACGGGCTGCATCATTTCAACTACTCGGGGGGAAGTGTTCTCTTGACACCTTTTGGAATGGATTGCGTCAGACTTCAGTGGTTATGAAATTTGAGAAGATTATTTATGAGTGGGATGATACGTTGCTGTTCTATCTTGATGATATAACCCCGAATGGAGATCCTCGATTATCGTTCTTAAATAGAGCAGCGGGATTTATGATAATGGTGTGCTTCTCTGTGCACCTGGCTAAGGCAAGCTTGAAATAGAGCTTCGAATCTGCTCATCTAATGGATTTTTCGGTTTGGGGGGAAGCTGCCAAAGTCTCTCTTTCTCAAAGGCTCGTGTTCTATCTTCTATTCTGGAGCCTCGGAAACTTTGGTTGTGGAAGTTTAAGAGATGACGAATTCTATCTTCTACGACGTGCTGCTTGATATCCTTATCTCGGTACTCGTATCATCATCTTCTTAAACTATATCATCTATTCTATCTTTGTATATATTTTTCAGAAAAGCAAAATACAAAAATATAAAACAAACAAAAAGAAAATAGAAAAATATAAAACCAACAAAAACCCATAAAAATCAGAAAATTTGAAAAAGACCAAAAATATGTTTTCTCTAGACATGTCTTCTGGTATCGATAACATCTGCGGTCTTAGAAATGTCATTCAATAATGGCACGGGACCATAGATGAAGTTCGAGCAGGAGGTGTAAATATTCTTTTCTAAACATGTCAAAAACTATGGCTTGCAGTTACTTCAGACTATAACCCGTGCTAAAACCATGGTTTGCTATTATTTCAGATAGCAACTCGCTCTTTAAAGAAAGGAAAGTGCTGCACTAAACAAATTTTCAAAAATAATGTGCACTTTTCCTAAAACAATTTGAGGAAAGTATGTCGAAGGACTGCTGTTCCTACTCAAATATTTTTCCTTCAAAATTCTTCAGAAAAATATTTGTTTTAACAAATTGGTGGTAAATGAGTTGCTTGTAAATCAATCAGTTTCAGAGTTTTTATAAAAATTGAAAACTCAATCAATGACTTCAGCGCTTTTAAACTTTTCAGAAAAATAAGTCATTGATTGAGGGGGAGAATGTTTTCAAATCTATATCATCTAACGAGATTATCTAATTATCCTGTATGCTTAATTGAAAATGATGTTAACCTACGTTGAAGGACTAGGTGCCTAGGATATGATTGTTAGGATTAGATGATTAGAGTTTGAAGAACACATAATCCCATGCTTTATATGATCTGATTGATATGTTGAATTGACTGTTATTAGTCGATTACTGTTTGGGTGATGTCGACCACCATATATCTGCTTGTGTTCACTAACGAATGCAGGTATATTGGTATAGAAGAATGTTCCCGATCAGGATCCCACAACTGAACGATTGGATACCGAAAGGAAAGGGCAACTATATCTTGGGTCGACAAATGAAGAAACGGAGCTTAATTTGACTTCAATGGAGAGTTGGCATAAATGCAACGTAAGAGGTCTCACTGCATCTGCAGATGGTTTTCTTCTAAGTGATTGAAGAAACGGAGCTTAATTTGACCTCAGTTGGCATTAAAATGCAACGTAAGAAGTCTCACTGCATCAGCAGACGGTTTTTCTTCCAAGCCCTACAGCAACAACAGAAGCTTCTCAACCACCTAACGTATCTTTGTGCAGGATAATTGTGATGATACCATTCTTTAAACAATTTTTGAATAATATTGTTTTGAAAATGGAAAAAATATTGTTTTTGAAAATAAATTGGACTAAATTTTGAAAATCACCGAACTTCATTTTTATCAAAACCTAAGTCACTCAATCAACGACTAAGGTCATCGATTGAGGGGGAGAGTGATTTCAAATAAATTATTTTCAAACAATATTTCATCAATCAAGTCCGATTTGTACGAAATAAAGTGGTGATCTAAAGATTTAATGTTATGTCATGGTATGATTTTCTTTAAAAATCAAGGTCTTTCAAAATGAAATTTTTTCTGTTCTTGTTTGATTGTGAAATTGTTTTATTTTACTTAAAGATCTCTTAAAACAATCATACCTGACACTAACAATCTTTAATGTCTTAAAATGGTCCGTATCTGTCATTTTTCTAAGTAAATCATGCCACGTCTTTCCCTTAAAATTTTCTAAATAATTTAAATCAATTGGGATCACAAATCTGAAGAGGTTTGAAATTTTTGATCGGGGGAGAGATAGTGATTTAAATCTCAAATCTGTTTTAGTCCTTTAAAGGCACTCCTGCCACCATGTGCCAAACGATTTCAATATATGATGCACATGTTTGAGGAGGAGCATTTATGCAAAAACGAGATGAGTATTTAAACAAGGCCACATTTTCTCCCATGTTTTCTAAACCTGATTAAATCACTTGAGATCCAAAATCTCAAAGGGTTTGATATTTTTGATCGGGGGAGAATTTGTGATTTAATAATGAAATTTGATAAAAGGTATCGTGATTTAAATCTTTTGTCTGTTTTAATGGAATTGGTTTTAGTCCTTTAAAGGCACTCCTGCCTCCATGTGCCAAACGATTTCAAATATACAATGCACATGTTGAGGAGGAGCATTTATCCAAAAAACCAGAAGAGCTTTTAAATCAGGCACATTTTCTCCCATGTTTTCTAAACCGTATTAAATCACTTGGGATCCAAAATCTCAAAGGGTTTGATATTTTTGATCGGGGGAGTATTTGTGATTTAATAAAGAAATTTGATAAAGGTGATCGTTTTTATTCAATAGTGTAGGCTGCTCTCTCATATGTGCTAAACGCTTTCGAATCTCGAAGCACATATTGAGGGGGAGCATTTCAAAAAGAATACAAACCTTCAAGGTACAAAAGCTTTTATGTTTTAACATAAAGTACCTTGATTGATTTTCTAAATGGTTTCTTAATGGCTTTTGTGATCGTGAATGTGCTTCAAAAAGAACTCTTGCCTCTATGTGTTAAAATGATTTCTCTTATCCTATGCACATATTGAGGGGGAGAATTTACCAAGAAAATCAAATTTCTTTTTCTATGAAAATTGTGATCAAAGAAAATATTTCAAAGTCCTCTTGCCTCCATGTGATAAACAATTTCTAAATCATATGCACATGTTGAAGGGGGGGTGGTTTCTAAATGATCAAAACTATTAAGGTACAAAATGCTTTGATCTCGTATCACAAGTACCTTGATTGTTTTTTCAAATGATTTTTCATTTGGTTTCAAGGAAGAATGAACTGTACCAAAAGACCGACCATTTTACTTTACCTATGGAGTTATAAGGATGGTGAGGTTAGGTATTAGTTCCCACGATCCGCCAGAACCGGAGGGATCTACCCAGGGATAATCCACTAGATAGTGTAGAGTCCTTAGGTATGATGAAAAAAGGAGAAAAATGAGAAATGGGAAGAGTGCGGACTGAGACAGAGCTAGTACTGGAATAAACCCAACAAGGTTCTAGTTATGAAGTCTCGGTAAGCACTGAAGGGGTTGAAGAATGAAAAAGAAATGAATATGAAAAGGGTGAAAAGAAATAGCCCTCCAATAATTCAACCTTAGGGCAGAAACCGGGTTCAATACATATGCTACTGGTGTTTACTAAGGTAACACTGGTATTGAAGACAAGACATCATGGACCCAGTGATGCACTGCACTAAACTTCCCAAGCTACTCAAGTTCCTCTTAAAAGGGCTTGTTTCATTCTCATGGGGAACCGACATTATCTATCGACTTTCTCTTAGAGATTGTTGATATTGAAGAAGGAGACCCTCTCCCTAGTCTCCGGCATAGGAACCAAATGTGCACAATTGAGTCTAGAGCCAAGAGATCATCCACAATATCTCATTAGGACACAAAATTCATGAAGACTTGCTGTTTCACACAATGTGGAAAGTAAGAATATAGTAAGAGTCCTATGCATTATCCTTGTGGTATTGCCAGAACATCCGAGTGATATGTAAAAATATTCACAATGATGATGGAAATCCTTCTAGAGCCAACATCAAACAAGCTCTTGGTGGGTGACATGTGAGATCTTCTCGTAAGATCAAGCTTGTGACAACTGGATAGAAACGATGGGGAGATTCATTCTTGAATCAACCTTGGTCCAGGTAATGAATTGACGAATACTTTTGGAAAAACCATTCGATGTGCAAATCTTCTTTTCTCTAGCACGTCGAATGTGTATTCATATTTCAAACACAAAAAGTATCTCTGATTGAAAAAAAAATACTTTTGGAAAAACCTTTCGATGTGCAAATCTCTTCTCTCTAGCACATCGCATGTGTACTCTTTTCAAATACAAAAGGTATTTTTGATTGAAAATTGATCTTTCTCATAAAACCTTCGTCGTATTGCAAAACTCTTTCTTCTAAGCAATACGCGATTGTTTTTCAAATCATTTTTCATCAATCAGTGAATCTCAATTTGCTGGTTCACTCACTCCGTGTTGTCTTCTTTGAGACGTTCCGGTTTGAGAACGGCTAGAGCAGCTGCGAAACCCTGTCAAGGAAATTCTTCGGAATTATACCTGATCACAGGCAGTACTTGTACTGATCAACGGGGAACCGTGGGCCGTGTACCTCAATTCAACGAAAGTGATCAAAGACACTTTCGTGTGTTTTATTACTAACTGTTGTTTGCAGGTACATTTGGACGGTTGCAGCTGATCAGAATTGAGGAGTCAATCCAAAGCCGCATGCTCACAGCATCCACACTTAATTGAAGAAATCATGACTTGTGCATAACTACAGAACCTGGCTCTGATATTTTTATACTATGTTTTCGCTACGCTGCTGCAAATATCATGAGCCAGTAAAGCTTCCGCTACTCTGATGGAAAGATGTCATGATCCAGAAAGTGTGAGCATGTCGGTCCGAAAGTCACAACTACACATGATGGCAACACAACATAGGGTGATCCTGAGATTTACTGTGGCTGATGATCTCAAAGAAAGCTCGAAGATCATCAAAGATGTGGATCAGTTAAAGGCCTCCACTAAAAGTACAAATCAATGCGGACTTTGATGAATCGCTACAAATGCACAAAGATTGCGGAACCTGAAGAATTGAAGTCTACGAGCTCAAGAACTAATGACAAAGATAGAATGCTAGGATGCAAAATGTATTTCATGGGGTGACCTCCCTTAGGGGGAGATTGTTAGGAATTAGAAATTCCATATTAAAGTGTCGGTCACCCCAAGTATTATCTAGCATAAGTTAGCTCATAGACATATTGTTTATTACGTTATTTAGTAGTTTATTAGTTAGTTTGTAGCGTAGTTTAGTATAGTGCAACACCGTGGAGGAAGGACGGGTCTTTACCCACTGTATGCCTGATCCACAGTCCGATAGGAGGACGGATCTTGTGTAACTATAAATACCCCTTCCATCCATGGAAGGGGTGGAGCTTCTCAATCTAACCTTTTACATTTTACAAAGCAACTCTCTAGCAAGAAACTCCCTCTCTCTACTTTCTCTCTCTAACTATGGCAAACATGTATTTTGATCATCCAAGACCACCCGAATCATCAAACACAATAATATTTCGATCCTACACATGACGCACCATCAGTGTATAAAGTTCAGGTTTCGTCATCGTGGCTCGTAGGTGTTGGCTGTGTTTTTTACTTTTTGCTAGGTATTGTTGAAGGCTGTGTATCGACCTTGGCGAGAAATTATGCCATGATTTTCCCCTTGATTGAGTGCCTAAATCCAAAGGTGATTTCGTGCTTGCTTAGCTTGATCACCCATTTTGACATTCTTCGTGTACTCGTGGTTCGATAAAACTTGTTTCAGGGGCTTGTTTGTCAGGACGTGTATCGGATGTGCCTAGAAATACCTTTTGAACCACCTGGATGATAGTAGTAGGGCAAATGCTAGTTTTTCCAGTGGAGGATAGTTAATTTGTGCGTCTTGCAAGATCTTGCTGAAGAAGTAGATTGGATTTTGATACGCTTACGCAGCGCGTTCGGGGTCAAAGGAACTTCCTTTTCGTCGAGCAAGTTTTTCAACACCCTAGGCAGTGAACCTAATCATTGTAGTGTAGTATTAGGGTAAGCCATGGGTATTGATATCGTTCTCTAGGGGAATAGGAATGCTAGTAAGAAGTTACTACGCTAAGGTTGGGGTTGAGGAAGATTATTTTTTATCTTTTTTATATTTTTTAGGAAATGGAAAGGTACGAATCTCGGGGTTTGGATTTGGGGGTTGGTATTTCTATCGATTACTCTACTTATCTATTTATCTAATTAACTAAGCTAGGGGTAGTCTATGTCTATTGTTGTGTGCTCATATGATAGTTAAAAATGTGTTTACTTAGATTTTATTACTCCCTAGTTATCTCCTATTGATGGTTGAATTGTCACGTCCTTATTCTTAACGCGTTGTGTTTCTAAGGTCGTAGGGTATGCGTTTATCCCTAACTCTTTGAAGCTACCAAAGGTTAATGACTACAAAATCTCTAGGATTCATAAACTTAACACTAAGGTATTCTTTGGATGTTTAGCCTACAATTCCACTAGTAACTATATGCTAAGGTTCAACAAAGATTAATCAAGCATTAATAACACACCGAATGACCTATCACAATACTAGGTCAATCACAATTAAGATAAGAGACAACCAATCAATGTTCAATAACTAGGTTTCATATTACCTAAGCAAACACACAAGTAAATTAGCCGGACATGGAGAACATGCAAGCATACACACAATCAATTGAAGACATAATTGAATCAATGAAGTAAAACACTTATCTTGATGTAAAATAGGGTATGGAACCCTAAAATACTGTACAAGACAGCCTTGGTTCGGTTTAGGTTTTTACTCCACAAAAACTACCTCCTCAAAACTGAAAAATTCGGATTCTATATATAGTGTTACAAACTGCGACGGCGTCACTCTTTAATTGTGACGCCGTCGGGTCGCCGTCATTAGGTTTTCGTCTTGGCCAGGTTATCATTGTGACGGCGTCACCTTATGCTTGTGACGCCGTCGCCTTCAGTCTCTGACGCCATCTGGATCAAATCTAGGCCGTCTGAGCTGCGACGCCCTACTCTTTTAAAACCTGATGCCGTCACTTGTAAAGAAGCAATTTGGCTACTGAGTCGTCACAAAACATGTTGTGACGGCGTCGTAGTTAAATGCTGACGCCGTCGCTTTCAGTTCCAGCAGCTTGAGTGTCTCGATTCTTGACTTTGGCCATTTTCTTCGTATATTCGCGCCTTTTCGTCCGAATAAGTGTTATTCCAGCGATTTGCCTTCAAGAGACCTAAAAAGTGAAAAGGAACGAAATTAAGTAGTAACGGATACAAAAGTGATCAATTAAGGGCTTAAATGACCCCTCAAAAAGGTACCTTTTAAATCCCTATCACATTTTGAACCTTTTATCATTTCGCTAAGAGTACTGACCCGATTGCTTCATGGGATGCTGTTAGGTACATAGTTAGAATTTCACCTAGTACTAGAGCCGTTAGGGTGGGTAGTTCGTTTAGGAATACTTTGAGGTCCTAAAATGCCACTTCACCCTCTTCTGTCCACTCATATGCTTTTTTCTTGTTGCATTCGATCAATACTTTAAAGAATGGCAATTGCTTTTCTGATGCTCGCGAGAGAAATCGGCTGAGAGCTGCGAGTTTCCCGTTTAAGCTTTGTAACTCTCTCAGGATCTTGGGAGGAGTCATGTCTAGTACTGCCTGAATCTTTTTCGGGTTGTCCCTAATTCTCGTGGAATCGATTATGTGACCCAAGAACTGACCCTCTTCCACTCTGAATATGCATTTAGTTGGGTTTAGCTTCATGTTGATGCGTCAGAGGTTTTGGAAGGTTTCTATGATGTCGCGCAATAGGGCATCCTTTGTCTTACTTTTGATAACCATGTCATCGACATATGCCTCAAGGTTGACGCCTATCTGAGATTTGAATTCTCAGTCTACCAGTATCTGGTAGGTAGCACATGCGTTTTTTAGACTGAAAGGCATATTGGTATAGCAATAGAGAACTTGATTGGTGTAGAATTTTGTTTTGTCTTCGTCAGACTCCTTCATCAGAATCTAGTGGTATCCCTTGTATACATCGAGAAAGCACATGTATTTGAAATCAGCCAGAGACTCTACCTTCCAGTCGACGAGAGGTAAAGGGTAGTTGTCTTTTGGACATGCCTTCTTTCAGCTGGTGAAGTCAACGCACATGCGCCACATGCCATTAACTTTATTGACCATAACTGGGTTTGAGACCCGAGTTTGATATTTGACCGATCGTAAGATGCTTACCTGGATTAGGTCCATTACCTGGGAATCCATGGACTGAGAGTGTTCCAAAGAAAGACTACGTCTTTTTTGTCTGATAGGTAGTTCATATTGGTTTAGGCCCAGGCTGTACTCTGCTAATTTCCTAAGAATACCCGTCATGTCTAAAGGTTTTCAGGCGAATACCTTTAGGTTGTTTGCTAATAGTTGCACCAGTTGGTTCTGAACTTGGGTTAAGGGATTAACTCCTATTGTTATGGGTTGATCTCGGTATTTGGGGTGTATGACGGCTTTTACTTGCTTGAGATTGTCTCCCAAAATAGGTGCCAACTGCCCATCCGATCTCCCTGATGCTACTTTCCTCCATCGCGGCTGCTAGACTTGCATCTTTGCTTGGGTAGTCGCTTTTTACCATAGCGACTCCTGCTCTTGTTTGGAATTCTACTAAAGACCTATTGGTGGAAACTTCCTATCTGAGCTTTTGAAGAGTTGTCAATCCAAGTATGACATTATACTTGGATGTAGACTTGAAAATGTGAAACTGTAGCATTATTATTCTCGAGAGCGGGTGTGTTCCTACTATGAGCTCTAAAGAGACTACTGTTAGGAATTAGAAATTCCCGGTATTAAAGAGTCGGTCACCTCAAGTATATGTAATCGTTAGAAAGCTCGTAGTCGTAGTTCTTTTAAGTTAAGTAGTAATTTAGTTAAGTAACACCGTGGAGGACGGACGGGTCTTTACCCACTGTATGCCTGATCCACAGCCCAAAGTGTGGCGAGTTATGTAAGACTATAAATACT